>SJYA01012172.1:0-12007 GCA_006410615.1 Neotragus moschatus
AATCATAAGTTGTTGATGCATTTTCAAAAGTAAGACCACTTTTGTAATCTGCATACAGATTTTAAAAATTCACTAGTATTTTCTAATTTCCATTACATTTTCTTCTTTGACACATGGTAATTTAGAAGTGTTCTTTAAAAACTAATTATATTTGGAAATTAAAAAAAACTCATTTGTTGTTAATTCTAACTCAATTCTCTTGAGAATTTCTTGGAGAATGCAGACTCTAATACTAAGAATTCTTAGAAATTTGTGAAAACTTTTCAGGGTCTATCACACTTTTTGTTTTTTTGGCCTGAGGTCTGTTTGGTCTGATATTAATATAACTACCTGAGATTTATCTTGGTATGTTAGCGTCTTTTTACTTTTAACTGTGTTGTGTACTTATGTTTTAGGTGTGTATTTCATAAATGGGCTTCCTAGGTGGCGCTAGTGGTAAAGAACCCACCTGCCAAAGCAGGAGACATAAGAGACATGGGTTTGATCCCTGGGTCGGGAAGATCCCCTGGAGGAGAAAATGACAACAGAGTCCAGTATCCTTGCCTGGAGAATCCCATGGACAGAGACCAGCGGGCTACAGTCCATGGGGTCACAGAGTCAGACAAGACTGAAGTGACTCAGTACGTGTTTCATAAACAGGGTATAGCTGGGTTTGGGGTTTTAGTTCAGTCTCTTTAACAGTATCTTAAATGAGCAGGCTTGCATCATTTACATTTAAGTGTATGATTCCTAATGTTTGGATTTATTTTTACAGTCTTACTTTAGTTTCTATGGCACAAAATGAAAAGCTGTAGTGCAGTTTTTTCTTTTTGGCCACACTGCGTGGCATGTGGGGTCCTAGTTCCCTGACCAGGGATCAAACCCGTGCCCCCTGCATTCCTGCATTGCAAGTGTGGAATCTTAACCACTGGACCACCAGGGAAATCTTACGTGGTGCAGCTCTAAGTGCTGTTTATCACTGAAAGATTCTGAGGACACCTGCATTCTGCTTTTCCTATGCTTCTCTCTCCTTTCCCAACCACTGGTTTGGGAGTTATACATGGATACGTAGCTTTTTCAGACTTTAGTCCATCTTCCTCCCAAACAGTATAAAGGTGTTAGGAGCCACGGATGCCAACCACCTATCTCCTCTATTTTGCAGGATGCTGTGCAGAATTTCAGTTGTACCTTAGGTTATTACTCAGACCTTACTTGTTCAATATCATGACTGCTTTATGTATAGTAAATGATAGTTTAGATATCCCAATGGCTTCCAAGTTTTCTCAGCATTCCTCGTCTCTTTTCTTCCTCGTGCATTGAATCTCCTTTTTAAAAATAATTTTATAGACTTTTGGCTGTGCTGGGTCTTTGCTGCTGCAAGAGGGCTTTTCTCTAGTTTCGGAGAGTGGAGGCTACCCTTTGTTGCAGTAAGCAGGCTTCTCGTCGCGGTGGCTTTTCTCGTTGTGAAGCATGGGCTCGACAGCACGCCGGCTCCAGTGGTTGCGGTTCCGGAGCTCTAGAGCACAGGCTCAACAGTTGTGGTGCACGGCTTAGCTGCTCCGCAGCATGTGGGATCTTCCCAGGTCAGAGATCAAACCTGCGTCTCCTGCAACGGCAAGCGGATTCTTTACTACCGGGCACCAGGGAAGCCTCTGAATCTCCCTGATGTACACACGTTGCTGAGGGTTTGTTACTGCTGAACGTTTCATCTTGTTCTTTTGCAGCTTAGCTGGGCACAGAATTGGTCGTCAAGACTGGTCATCTTCTCTGAGCAATCTGGGCATTGTTGCCATCATGAAGCCAGCTCTCAGCCTGTTTTTTTCTTCTTTCTTGTGTTCTGTGTTTTTAATCTTTGCATTGCTTTTATACACTTCATTGAGTGTCTGATGTTTTGTGTTTGACTGTGATGTTTTTTAGTTACAGACTTAGGTTTATTGATACTGATTTCGGCTCACTGGTTTCCTGAATCTGAGAATTTAAAGATTTTCATTCACCTGGGGAAATTCTGGCCACTGTCTCTTTGTACGCTGTGGCTCCCCAGGGTCTTCTGGAGGCCACCAGGGCTTGCTGCAGACGCAGGCATGGCAGTGAGGGCTGGGCATCAGGGTGCCTATAAGGGCTTTGGCCTGAGCCCTGGGCCAGGGCAGCGTTCTTTCCTCCATGTGGTGGATGATCAAGACTCCACTTGGGTTGATGCCCAATAGATCTCCAAGGGGGAGCTGGGTGATATGGGAGAGGGAAAGGAAAACAACCCTTGGAGGCAGGAGGGGGCAGGCCTGTGACTGCAGTGGCAGACAAGCTGTCTTCTGCCCACGCGCCTGCTGAGACTCCCCTCTACGGGCCAGGCAGTGGTCCTCAGACTCCAGTGCATGTATGAATCACATGCAGAGCCTGTTAGCTGGTCTCCTGGCCCCATCTCCAGAGACTGCCATGGCGGGTAAAGGAGGGTGCCTGTGAACCTGCATGTGCGGTGGATGCGGATGCTGCTGGCAGCAGGACCACACTCTCGAGAAAGACCACTGGGCTGCGGAGGGGAGCAGGCTGCTGGTGGCCCGAGGGCTGAGGGCTGTGATGGTCATCTCAGACCAGACTGAAACGTCTGCCCGTGTGCCCTCCCCTCCGCAGCCCCTCTGGGAGGCCCCTGGGCAATGGCTCTGCTTGCTCATTGCCTGGTCCCATCTTCCCCAGGGGACATAGGGGCCCCAGGAACTGGTGCCACACCCAGGTTGGTGTGAGCCCGCCCCTCTCCCGGGCACCCAGGAGTCAGCACAACGCTGCACCAGAAGGAAGGCATGTTTAACCGATGGATTTTAATGTACTCATGACACAAACATGGACAGGGCTGGGGGCGGCGGTGTCCAAGCACAAATGGGGATGGCCTGGGACCCCCACCCTCTGAGGCTGGGGGCCCACACTGGACCCCTCTTCCCTTGGTGGGACAAACACTGATGTGGCTGAGTGACAGCATCATGTGGCACGGGCTGGCCCTGAGAAGGCATCTCTATTCAAAGCTCCAGACCAGGAGCCTCCAGTCCAAGTGCCAGGCGCTGGGAGGGCGACCCGGTGTCAGCCTCACTGGGGAGGAGGGCGAGGAAGGGGAAGCCTGTCCTCGCTAAGTGCTGCCTGGGAGCTTCAGGACGGGGGAGGGAGGCGCAGACAGTGAAGATCCCGCACACAGCCACGGCCCGAGACAAAGTCTAGGAATGCTCGATAAGCCCACAGCGTTCACCACAACGGCAGCACGACGGCGGCCCTGCCAGCCCGGCCAGAGAGCGGCTGGGCAGTGCTTCCTGCTCTTTCTATGACTGGGAGCCGAACAGCACAGAAGGCTGTATGTGACCTCTGGAGGGAAAGATGCCTTTCCTTCCCCCTAAACTGACTCAGGGGCTGAGAGACAAGATCTCTTGAAGATGAGCTCTTTTGGGAAAAGGGGACTTGGGAGGTGAGAGTGGCGGCGGCAGAGCAGGTGCACCTGGGAGAAGGGGCCCCTGGGTGGGGCCTGGAGGGGCGCCGGGGTCCAGGGGAGCCCCTCCCTCTGGCAGGCTGGGCAGGCGCTTCCACCAGGAGCCCCCGTGCTGGGAGCGTAGGCCACCACGGCCCCTCACTGGGTCCGGAGCTGGTAATCTAGAAAGAGGGAGGGGGGCGTCCATTGTCTGCTCTGACCCTGGAGAAGGGGCTGCCCCACCTGCCCTGACCTTGGGGTTGCTCCCTGGGCACCACCCTGGGGACAGTGGCATGCCCACCAGGGGCCTCTTCAGCACCCCCCACCTGCCCAAGGGCAGGTCACACGTACCTCCGTTCTGAGTGATATAACGAACCCACGGTAAGGCCTGGTAGCCACTCTTCTCGATGATCTTCAGGTAACGCACCTGCAGCACAGGTACCAGGGCCCTAAGCATGCACACGCTGCCCCGCTCCTGGCTGCCCACCGAGTCATTCCTCCCAGGGCTGGGCTGAGACCAAGAGGGCGAGGGAGAGGGCGAAGCACCTTAGTCTGTATCACACTCAGGCTGAGGGAGGGTGGAGATGCTTCTAGAAGGTGTGGCAAGAGCCAGATGTGCACTTGCAGGCATGACCCTCTAGCAGATTCCTAGAGAAGGGGTCAATCCCAGGGTTTTCCGCCCCATACAGGGCTTCCGTGGAGGTGCCCAGGAAAATAGGCCCCACAGTGGCAAGCATGTGGACATTAGTTTTGGGGGCTGAATGCATCTCTGAGCTTGGAGCAGAGATCAGGTCTGAGTAGACCACTGTGGGCCTCTTTCCATCAGGGCCAGGCTGCCCATGGAGATGGGCAGGGCTGGGGAGCAGCTAGGAGCCCCGGGACAAGTCAGCTAGCACCCTTTGCTAACTGGCTGCACTGGTGTCTGTCACCTTCAGCCCTCTGAGCCTGGACTGGTGCCTGGCCCCTGAGAGGCCCCACTGGGCCTGTCCATGTCTGTTCTGGGGCCCCGGCAGCCCTGGTCACACGTGCCTGGATGCCAGAGGTAGTGAAGTAGGGGATCTCGAACTTGACGCTGATCGGGGGCTTGCCCTCCTTGTCCTCTGCCTCCACGCTGGGCAGACCAAAGTGGGCCCGCATCAGGTACTCCTTGCCGCCCTGCGGGAGCAGACCACAAAGGAGATGGTCAGGTGGTGGCCCTGGCAGGTTCATCCAACAGCTGCCCCTGGAGAATGCCAGGCTGTGGGCCTGGCCAACGAGTCCCTTCCTGCAGGGTCTGTGGTCACCCAGGGCCTTGGCTTCTGCAACACACTCACACTTATCTTATGCTCTAAGCCTCCTGGGCTGCCCACACCAGCCCTGCTGGGAAAAATTAATCCTCTAATTCTGAGGATGAAGAGAAACTGCTACAAGTTCCCAGGCACAGACGCCTAGTTGTGTCAAGGAAAAGAATAACACTAGGCCTTGGGGACGAAGAAGGGAGAGGAAGAGCGAGCGCTGGCACGGGGCGACAGGGCTGCCTGGGACTGATGAGCTGGCCCTAGGTCTTCCCCTGGAAGGGAAAGGCTCTGGCCCTGGAAGTGGAACAATGACTCCAGAGATGGGACTTGAAGTGGGGGAAGGAATGGCTTCCCTGCTGGTGCAGTGGTAAAGAATCCACCTGCCAATGCAGGAGATGCTGTCTGATCCCTGGTCAGGAAGATCCCCTGGAGAAGGAAACGGCCACCCACTCCAGTATTCTTGCCTGGGAAATCCCATGGACAGGGGAGCCTGGCAGGCTACAGTCCACGGGGTCGCAAAGAATCGGACACGACTGAGTGACTGAACTCTCAGCCATGAGGGGTCAGGAGTCCTGGCCTGGTTGTCCCGGTGCCTGGTGAGTAACACAGAACTACAGGGAGCAGTAGGAAATGCAGCTCTCATCACACCAGAACACAGAGGGTTTTGATCCTCAGGCCTTTGGCAACAGGAGTCACTGCCGACCAGGGCTGCCTCTGCATGGCCTCGGCAGAGCAGTGCAGAGCTCTGCCTCCCCTTTCAGGGATGAAGTGAGTGGTCAGGATCTGCTCATCAGTGCAGGCGTGTGGACTCTGCCTGACTTGGTGCCGTGTGCTCAGTGAAGATTCTGGGACAACAAGGAGAGAATAATGCAGTCTCAGCAACAGACAAAGCAGGGCCTCCCTGGTGGCTCAATGGTAAAGAGTCTGCTTGCCAATGCAGGAGACACAGAATCGATCCCTGATCTGGGAAGATCCCACAGGCTGTGGAGCAACTAAGCCCATGCTCCACGACTGAGGAACCTGGGCTCGACAGCCTGGGAACGGCAACTACTGAGCCTACAAGCCCTAGAGCCTGCGCTCCGCGGCAAGAAGGGCCGCCGCGATGAGAAGCCCGAGCACCACAGCTGGAGAGAGGCCCCTGCTCCTGTTTCCCGAAACTGGAGAGAAGTCCACGCAGCAGCGAAGACCCAGCACAGCCCCAAATAAATAAAATCACATTAAAAAACAGACAAAGAGGCAGCAAAGGAAGAAAACCAGCTCCATCAGTCTGTGCCTGAAACAACAACCAGACTAAAACCCTAAGCTTTATAACGACCAAGTGGAAAATGGAAGCAAAAGAATACGTAGAGAGGCAGGCCCTCCCCGTGGGCGGCAGAGTCTGCAAGCCTACCTTGTGTCAATCGGGTCCATGTAAATGGGCTTAATTTCCTCTATTAATGAGATTTGGAGACTGGCTCACAGACCAAAACCCAACTCTACACTGTAAAAGCTGAGTCAGAAAGACGAAACCAGTAGAAAGAAAGGGTGAACGCATGCCAGCCAAAGTGAAACAAAGCAGAGCAAGGCTGGGCTTCCCTGTGGTCCAGTGGTGAAGAATCTGCCGACCAACGCAGGGGGCACAGATTTGATCCCTGTTGGGGAAGATCTCACATGCCGCAAGGCAACTGAGCNCTGAGTCAGAAAGACGAAACCAGTAGAAAGAAAGGGTGAACGCATGCCAGCCAAAGTGAAACAAAGCAGAGCAAGGCTGGGCTTCCCTGTGGTCCAGTGGTGAAGAATCTGCCGACCAACGCAGGGGGCACAGATTTGATCCCTGTTGGGGAAGATCTCACATGCCGCAAGGCAACTGAGCCCATGTGCCACAATCACTGAGCCCACATTCTACAGCCTGCGAGCTGCAACTGAACTACGGAAGCCTGTGCACCCTTGAGCCTGGGCTCTGCAACAGGAGAGAAGCCCCTGCAATGAGAAGCCTACGCTGGCAACTAGCTTTCGCTCACCATAATTAGAGAAAGCCCATGCATAGCAATGAAGACCCAGTGCAACCAAACATTTTTTAAAAAGATTTAAAAAAAAAAAGCAGAGCAGGACTGCTGCCACAGGAGAGAATTAAGGGCAAAGGATTCCAGGTGCAGAGGGCAGCTGTTCACAGCCCGCAAGGCTGCTGGCCTACAGATCCCCAGGGAAGATACAATAGCTATGAGTATCTATGCACCAAGTAACGTGGCAGCAACTCCTGTTAAGCAGACGATACAAGAGATGAGATGGGAAGCAGAGGAGCCAGAGGGAGGCAGAGCTGGCCCAGCCCCCTGTGTGCCTGACGCTGCCACAGCATCATAGCAGGCCTCGTGGGGCTCCTGTCGAGGTCTCTGCCCCAGTTACAGAGGCCTTATCTTCTCAAGTACATAGGGGATAGTCACAAACTTTGACCTTACATTAACACACAATGAATCAATAAAGCTTATAAGCAGAATAGCATGAATAACCTCTGACCTCAATGCACCAAACTCAAACTGAAGATAAAATGGAAAAGAAAAGGCCCTTTGACCAGAAAAACAGAAAACAAACAAAACGAAAAAATACTCATTCGATTACCGAATTTCTAGATAATAGTATCAAATATTATATGCCCGTTCTATGGCTTATATAGCTAAGGCAGGGTTCAGAAGAACACCTGTGGCTCAAATATTTATATTAATACAAAGTTTAAAAGAAAATAATAAAATTTTAAAAACTTGAAAATCAGGACAAAGGATGAAAATATTAAAGACTTATAAAACTGAAAAATACGACAAACAAACTAAAAAGTGAATCTGGAAAAAAAATAAGACAAACCACTAGGTAAACTTTTCAAGGAAAAGAAGTCACAAAAATGCAAAACAAGGTATACCAAGGGAGAAGTCACTGTCAGAAGAGGAGAAAGAGCCCCCTTTCCACAACTCCGTGCAGGCAAATTTGAAAACCTGGTTAGAATGGATAATTTTGTAGGAAAATACAAATTTACCCAAACTGACTCCAACAGAAATAGAAACTCGAAATGGCCTAATTTCCACAGATGAGTTAGAAACAGTAACAGAGATACAGATGGCCACACATAGTCAACTCTATCAATCCTCTCAAGGCCAGATGATCTCAAGGCCACTTTAAAGCTGTTCTGCAGCATGGAAGAGGGAGATGAAAAACAGGTACAATATTGATACCTGCTGAGATAGAGGTACGAAAAAAAAGCGATCTCAGTCATGAATCTCAATGTACAAATACTACAGACAATGTTAACCAACAGAATTAATGGCACATCAAAGAGAAGACATATCATGATCAACTGGAGTTTGCCAGAATGCAAGGATGGTTCAAGATCCATCCTGTGTTAATATCTGAACTGACAGACACTGAAGAGGCATTTGGCTAAATTTGTTGCCGTTTTGTGCTAAAAACACAGCAAAGTAGAACTGGAATAAACTGCAGCCCAAAGCAGCAAGACACTGAAAAAGGGAAACCCTAGCAGTTCCGGTTGGAGGCAAAGCCATGAGGCTGCTCTCCACCACCGCTTACAGGCATGGAGACAGCAACAGAAGCAGGGAGATGCTAGGAGTCCTCAGGTGCCCAAGAATAGGAGAGGAAAAGGGGTACCTGCAACTGCCACAAACATATGAAAGAATATCTAAGAACCCATGCGAACTGAAAAAAAAACTACCACAATTAAAAAAGATTACAAAGCAAAAATACTCCAGAGGTGAGGCTGAAAGACAAACACCAAACTAAGGAAAACCATTTGCAACTTCTATCAAAGAAAAAGTACTCCCCTCGCCCATGTGCAAACTGCTTTTGGAAACCAACAAGAAAGTGACCGAATCTGACAGAAAAGTGAGCAAAAGGACAGCTACTACAGTTTCCAGAGCAAGAAACACAAACGGCCCCGAGACAGAGAAAAGGCCCTGCGTCTTTTTACCATGAGGAATGTGCAGTCCGTGCAGCCTCACTCCTGCCTTCCAGTCCCTGGGCACTCTGCCCACAAACCCAGACTCAAGTGCTCCAAATCCTGAACACCAGCCAGGCGGCCACGCCAGCTTGTGGGTCGGGCAGCAGGTGCTCTATGTTCCTGCAGCTGGTGCTGCTCTGGCCCCAAGGCAGGCAGTCTGCGCCCCTGGAGGCAAGCTGAGTTCCAAACAGGAGTGAGAGGCAGGCAGAGAAAGAAGGGCAGCAGGAGGGTGGGGCGGGGACACTAACTGACTCTGGAGACAGGCGGGTGCACACACAAGAGGAAGGTGGAGCACTCCCATCCCACCCCGCCCCTGTTCTGTACCCACCCTCCCTTCTGAGCCTCCCTGAGGCCCCAGGCGGGGATCCCAGCCCTGGGCCTGAGGGGCCCGCAGCGGTCAGGCTGCCACGCTGCGTGGGACCCAGGGAGCAGGTGGGTGTGGGTGAGGGTCTGGGGGGTGCCCTGCCGAGAGGGTGCTTGCTCACCGGGAAGGACTTGATGGACCACACGATCTCACTGTTCTCGGGCACCCACTTGACGCTCCCCACTGTTGTCTTGAACTTGGGTGAGTCGGCATCGTTGGGCACAGGGATGTGGATTTCCACATTGTTGGCTGTTGATCGCCGCTTGAACTGGCTCTTGGCCTGGAGATGAGGCAATGGGGCCGAGGGTGCAGAGGGGGAAGGTGAGACAGCCCAGCTCCCACCTAGCCTGCTCCCCAAGGGCCACAAACCCCTTAGCCTGGCCTGTGGGATTCCCCCAGCCTATCCTGCCCTCTGAGGTTTTCTTTAAGCTCAACTTTGGAAGGTCACCTCTGCCCACCTATCTCCTCAGCCTTTGGGGCTTCCCACCCTTCTCTGCGGTCCTGGCCTCTGGGGACAATGTCTGCATCACCCGGACTGGCCTGGGATGGATGAGGCCCCTGGGTGGCAGAAGTGTGCCACCTGGACACTTAGTCACAGCCTGTTCCCACAGTGGCTGCACCTAGGGCCTGGGTGGTGTGTCCTGTGTCCCAGGCCCACTCTCGGCGAGCTCGCAGGGAAGCAACATGGATGCCAGCCACAGGTTCAGCCCCGGGGCGGGGCCACAAGAGCCCCAGTGTGCCCCCAGGCCTGCGTTAGGACCCTGTGTCAAAGGCGCTGGACAGGTTCAGCCCCGGGGCAGGGGTTACAAGAGCCCCAGTGTGCCCCCAGGCCTGCGTTAGGACCCTGTGTCAAAGATGCTGGACAGGCCAGAGATTCCGGAAGGGCCTGTGCCAGGCGGGGCCGCCCACGCCCCCCTTACGCCCTGCACCTCCGGCTGACGCTGCCTGCAGGACGCACACGCACCTTGATCATGTACTCGATGCGGCTGTGGGAATGCTTTTCAATCACGGACTCGATCCAGATCAAGGGCTTGACCTGTCAGGGAGATGGAACAAGGCGCTCTCGCCTAGTCGTTTTACAAAGCTCCCTTTCACAGAGGGGAAACAGGGCAAGTGACCACTGGGCCTGGTGTGAGCCCAGCACCAGGGGCTCTTGGGCGAAGCCAAGCCAGTGCCAGGATGGGTCAAAACAAGAGAAAATGCAGAAAGCATCACAGAGGACACTCTGGGGTGCTGCTGGGGAAAGGGGGCAGTGGTGCCAAAGGGTCTTTTGGAGCCTTGTACACACAGGTCACTTCACAGACCCGAGACTCACCATGTAAGAGACAGCTCCCACCCAGCAGGGGAAGAGGGTGCTGCCGGGGCGAGGCGGGGGTGGGAGCCTGGGGCCCAGACACTGGTGACTGTGCACTCACGTGCGTGTTGAGACGGTAGGACATGAGCTCGAACTCGCCGTCAGGCGGGATGAAGGAGATGGTGCGGTCATTCTCAAAGCGCGAGAGCCGCACACACTGGTGGAACTTCACGTCCTCCAGCTCCACGGACTTGCTTTTGCCACCTGCAGGGAGTGGGGATGTGAGGGTGTGACAGGCAGACGCCAGGTCCCCTGGGCCACTCTCTCAGTGACAGTGCCCCACTCTCTGGGGCCCAGCCCAGCAGAGCAGAGCTGCTTCCAAATCTGTGACAGCATCTTGGGACCTGAACACCAAGGTGGCCAGCTCTTGAGATAGCCATCCCCGCCTTTCCTCACCCCCAGGAAGCCCCATCACATCCCAACACTGGGCTGAGGGCAGAGCTGGCAGGCTGGTTCACTCTGAGCCCCCAGCCTGGGTGCTGCCTGGGACGTGTTTGCTGAGTGATGAACAGACCCCATTGGGGGTGCTCAGGGATGATTCGGGGTCCCCTGACGGCCCTGGGCCTGTCGTCCTTGGGGCCCTATCTCAGTTTCTCAGCCCAGGGAGGCTGAGGGTCGAGCCCAGTCCTGGGAGGGGAGCCGCTCTGCCGGGCGGATGTCTGACAGGCCCTCGTGAGCACTTCTGCTGATGTAGCTGTGACCGCCTTCCTGTGGGTGGGAGGGAGGCTGGAGGTCAAGCTCGGGAACACCAGAGCCCCAGCAGCCTTGGGCTTCTGAGGCCACCCCGGCTGCCACACCATAAAGCGTTAAACCCAGGCCAGGGAGGGCGAGCTCGAGCCGCTGTGTGTGGTTTCTGCACAGCTCAGCCCCAATGCCAGGGGTGAGGACAGAAACTGGGCCAGGAGGACAGGAGCCCTGCAGTCCCTGAGGGAGGGCGGGGCTGAGGACCTTCTGTGTGACCATCGAGGTGCCCATCTGCACCTCTGGCCTGAGAGGCGACAAGGGGACTGGACTGGAGGATTTTTCACTCCCCCGTGTCCTCCAGGCCTAGGTGTTAGCTGACTAGTTTTCACCATTGTAAACAACGCGACAATGTTTCTAAGGCAATATGCCTAAGGTGAACTTGCTGACCACCCAGGTGGATGCTCCCGGGCTTGGGCAGGGTACTCACGGCCCGTGTTGTCGAAGAGGACCTTGTCGTTGAGGCCCAGGCGCAGCTCGGGCATGCCGGACAGGAAGACGCGCATCTTGATGGAGCCTACGATCTCACTGCGCAGGACGTTCCCATTGGCACTGACCTGGGGGGTGGGGGGGCTGGGGGTGAGGGAAGGCCCCACGCCAGCGGCCACTGTCCCTCACCACGCTGTGTGACCCTCCTGGCCTCTCCCACTCACGAAGCCCTTCTCTCTGTCTCCTGAGCTGAGGAGGCAGTGTCAGGGCAGACCCCGAAGGCAGACACCCACGGGCCCTGCCCTCTAGGTCTCAGGCCACAGCAGGCTCCTCCCACTCGGATGGGCCAGCTGATGCTGTGCCTGCAATCCCATTGAGGGCTGACCCCTCTGAGGTGCCCCTAGGATGCCCAGGGCAGACCTGGTGGTTGGAGGCTGTGTGC
>SJYA01012174.1:1487-11871 GCA_006410615.1 Neotragus moschatus
CTAGTAATGTCGCCGTGATCACCCCGTGAATGGACTGAGCCGGTGTTGCGGAGACAAAGATCACGACGAAGCCGCGCAGGAAGTGTCATAGAGCACGTTGTTTGGGTATGAAGTGAATGCAAGCCAGTCCCAGGCTAGCTGCCGTCACGGTAGGTGTCCGCGGGCTGCAGGGAAAACGTGACGAGAATGCCCGGCAGCCAGCTCGCCAGGACGTGTGGTTGCGTCCTAGGCGCCAGCGTCTGTCTTCTCGCTGCGTCACATGCAACTCAGCCAAATATACGCGAATTTAGATTACTCTTGGGCAGCTACTGTCACAGCGTTCACTTCCCCCGAGCGAGCCTATCCGCAGCCCCGGCAAGAAAGCTCATTCGCGCACCGGGCTTTACGCGTCTTCAGCGAGAGACTCCCCGCTGCCACGCCGGTAACACCCCTTGCCTTCCACCTTACAAAGCCCATCATTAATCTCCCGCCTAAAGTTCTAGGGTGTTCTGTCCTCGTGCTTTCCAACATCACCCAGATAACCGGACGCTTCACTAAGCCTGCCTGGCACCCGAGCTGCGGTCGCGCGAGAATGTAAGGCGTACAACCTCATCAGATAGGTGTATCCGACCTGATTTCGTGGAAGTTTGCTGCATCACGTAGTAGTGGATAGCGACGTACTCAGTTGGTGGCGCGCCTTCAGAGCCGTTGAGCCTCTGAACCTCGACCCGTATTTTAAGGTGACGGCGCAGGGCCCGGCGGTGCACACGACGTTGTCAAGCGCGACGGTCTCACACGAGGGAACACCAGCTACAGCCGTTTTTGCCTTCAGTCTTTGCGTGCTGGAACGCGGCGCGCGTCCGCCCGCACCCTTAGCACCCTAGATGCGTCGACAGGAACGATTAAGCTGAACAGACAGCGGTCGCCCAACGCGGCCGGCTTCAAGAGACAGCAAATTTCTGTTGCACATCATCGTTCCCTTTGGCACGACCGAGTAACAACGCATCTGTGAAGCTGGCGTGACTGCAACCTCGGCAAGAAGCGTTCAGTTGTAAACGTCTGTGAGTGCCAGCGCCCACGAGATACGGTGCTGAGGCACGGGAAATCCTGCGAGCAGCACAGAACACGAGGGCAGAACGAAGCGAAGGGCGTAGAGCCGCACGACGCTGCAGCAGCAAAAGCGGTCCAGGGACGCTTGTCAAGCACAACGTCGCAAAACAAGCACGGGAAGCAGGAGCACGAAAAGCTCTCGGACAGCAAGATGCCAGCTGAAAAGGAGCAGCAGAAGCCGCCGCTGGGGGTGGAACTGGCGGAGAAGAAGCGGAACGCGGAAAGAGAGGACTGCGAAAGGTCCGACAAGGCCGACAAGAGGTCGAAGAAAGAAGTGGAGCTGAACGACAGATGCCCGGATGGAATGGAGCAGACACAGGGAGGGGCAGCGCCTGGTGAAACGGGTCTACTGGAGCGCGCGCCGCCTAATAACGAACACGAGCGTAGCCAGCGGGTCTTCGAAGGCACGCGTCAGAGTGTAGAAACGCCAGCGCTGCAGTCTCAAAACGCGCTCGAAAACGTGCAGCAGCCAGATAGCCGGCGCTACACGCTGGTGCCCGGCAGTGTGAGCCATTTAGGTAGTCTACGGCCTCAAGCGACGCAATGCCACGACGAACGACATCAAAGACCGGGTGGAATGCAGCAACCGCAACAGCAACAGGGGTGGCTTAACGGTCACTCAGTGCGCGCGGATATGGTCGTTGGGCTGGAGACAGGGCAGCATTCAGGGCAGCAGAGAACGTGCATGTTCTATAGGCAGCAGACTTGGAAGAAAGCTTCAGCATGGCACGGCAGGCGGGCCCAAACAGAGGCAGAAAAGGGGAGGAAGGAACAGAGTAGAAGGGAGTGGAGGGTAAAGAAGAAACCGTCGACAACAAGCAGCGGCAGCGCGTTTGCACGCGGCGGTGATGGACAGAGAACTGAAGCAGGGGCAAGAGGTGGACCAACGCGATCACCTGCCGGGACTCTGCCGAACTACTGTACTCGATGGGCGGCGATGGCAGCGTTGGTAGGCTGTGATGATGGTCCTCAATGTCACTCACCTGACACCATCATCCACATCGACAGTAACCAGTCTGTGCGCCTGCATGGGAACGCTTTTACGCGGTACACCTCGTCCCTAGACTTACCACCTTTGATACATAGAGCCCCTTCCGGGGACGCAGCAGAACATTTAGTTCTTTAGCGTGATAACAACATTGCAGCGAATGTTTTCTACTCGGCGGAGTGAACGTGTCGTTTAGCTGATGCGGCCAATGTCTGTCCCGGAGCACCTCAGCTTAGGGCCGTGGAGAGGGTAATGCGCCGCTGGTAGAAGGACTTTGAATAGTTTGGAGATTTGTTGGAGGGCGTCTGCTAATGAAAGCTGCACTTTGTCGGTAGCAACGGCCTCGAGGGGGCCTGTGTGTACGAGGCGCATGGTAGATGATGGACTGCGGAGATGCATTGCACAGGGGGGTGTGCGCGTGTTTATACATACCCTCATACTGTCTCGATCGTTGACGCACCGATACAGAATAGCAAGTGTCCAGCTGTGCATACGCTCTGCCTCAGTCCGGGCGTGTATACGGATTTCTCCAGGGATGCGTACAGCTTGCCTTTGCACACGTGCGTACCTGTAGTTATTCACGTGACCGTACGTATTCGCTTTGTCGGCGTGTGTGTATCCAGATCACTCCTGCTCCTTTGTCCGCGCGTTCACGTGCACGTGTTCATGTCCATGTGTTTGCCTCTCGTGCCTGCGTACGTGTTCATTTCGCTCCTGCTCATTTATCCGCATGTCTAAGCATAATTGATCCGGCGCGTAAATATAGTCCCTGTGTCTCCGTTTATATGTGATGAAATCACGTCTGCTTCGTGCGGATTGTGACGCTCAGCAGCGAAATCGTCGCACCGTATAGATACATATATGTATGTACATCTCTCCGTACAGATGCAAATACGCGTGCGGATTCCCAACAGTGTGTGCATAGGACCCGTCCTCAGATCCCGTATATACGTGTATACACATAGGACGCGGTCTCAGACGATATATATATATATACATACAGCGTGATTGGAGGTGCTTTAAGGTTCGCCCGCGACCGTGTATGCTTCTGCTGCTGCTACTGTTGCTGCTCGCGCGCAGAGGACTGCTACTGCAGCAAGAGCGGAAACAAACCCATGGTACCGCCCTGGAGAGCGGGACACTTATGATTGTCCGCATGCAAGAGCGTTGGCCGCGAGACGGCAATACCGACAGCAGCAAGCGAATAGACCGTGGAGCTCCCGCTGCGAACCGGCGATCTGTTTTAAAGGCCATTTACTGATTCAGAGACATGTTCCGGGGCGGCAGCCGCGGACAGTGGAAGTAGAGCGGCAGCGAGAGCGGCAGCCGACGGTAATGCTGCGGCCTTTTACAGACGAAGACTTTCCACAGCTGAGAAGCCAGCAGCAAGTCGCGCAACGAGAAGACGTAGAGCATGGAGAGAGAAGGCAGCAGCAGCAGCAGCAGCAGCAACGCGTACAGGAGGAACTGGAGCAGCAGCAAGGGGAGCAGCCCAGAAACGTGATCATGCCTGTAACAGACACAGAACTGCCAGAGGAGGGAATTCAGCTGCCAGACGAACACCGAAGGCATGTAGACCACAATGGAGTCCAAACAGCAGCACAACCTTCAGCCGCAAGAGTGGGCACGCCTAGTGGAGAAGTGCCAGAGGCAGAAGTCAGAGCCACGAGCAACGCAGTCGAAACGTCAGCAGCGGGCAGACCTTCCATACCTGCTGACGCACCAGAGGCAGAAGTACGCGCAAACAGAATGCCTGCAGAGACTCTGCCCACGGGAAGTGGCACCCAGGCCAGTGGAGTATCGGGAAGGCCGGGTGAAGTCCTGCAGAGAAACTCGCTTGTACCTCCGAGACTTCCCTCTGAAGCAGTTGCAGCAGAAGCGGCTAGCCAGCCCACAGCAGCACCAAGGCTGGCGCTCCAAAGAGAAAGCGAATTGCGCAGGGAAGCAGCGGCAGACAGTGTGCAGCGAGTACCACTGAGGAACGAAGCAATCGATGAGGCAGGGACTGCTGCAGTTGCTACTGCAGAGGGAAGAGGAGCAGAGAGGCTGACATCAGAGAGGCCGGGGGGTTCACGGGAATGCAGTTCAGGGAGACCAGGGGTACAGACTGGAGTAGCCTCAGCAGCTCGAGCCCCCCTTAGAGTAGAGACAACAACACGAGCATCAGCTGCACGCGAACCACACGCGAGAGGACAGGTAGCGGGAGAACATGCTATGTTCGAAACCACAAGACAGAGAACCAATGAGATAGAACAGGTGGTGCGACTACCTACAACGGCTGCTGCCACAAACGGGAGAGCACAGATAGTACGGGCGTATGCTACTACTGCAACGGGACGAGAAACAGCAGGGAGACAACAGGTAGTACGAGAACCCGCTACATCTGGGACGGCAGGGCGAGAGACATACCGGGCAGCAGAGGCAGCGCGAGAACGCACTACACCTGCTGCAGCGCGACAAGCACAGGGGGCGGGGCAGGTATCAAGAGCACAAGCTACATCTCGAAGTACGCAAAGAGAAACACAGGCGAGAGGACAGGCTGCAAGGCAACATGCTATGTCCGAAACTACAAGACAAGAAACCAGAGAGATACAACAGGTGGTGCGACAACCCGTTACCCCTGCTGCAACAAACGGGAGAGCGCAGATAGTGCGGGCGCATGCTACCTCTGCTGCGGCACGACAAACAGAAGTGAGACAACAGGTAGTACGAGTACCCGCTACATATGAGACGGCCAGGAGGGGGACGTACCGGGCAGCGCACGCAGCACGAGAACGCACCACACCTGCTGCAGCACGAGGAACAAACGGGGTGAGACAGGTCATAAGAGAGCAGACTACATCTCAGACTACACAAAGAGAAGCACAGGCGAGAGGACAGGCAGCACGGGAACATGCTATGTCCGGAACCACCAGACCCGCAACCAGGGAGACAGAACAGGTAGGGCGACAACCTACTGCTACAATTGCAACAAACGGGAGAGGACAGATAGTCCGGGGGCATGCTACTCCTGCTGCGGCACAAGAAACACAAGGGAGACAACAGGTGGCACGAGAACCCGCCACATTTCAGACGGCGCGGAGAGAGACGGACCGGGCAGCAAAGGCAGCACGAGAACGAACTACACCTGCTGCAGCACCAGAAACAAACGTGGCGGGACAAATCACAAGGGAGCGGGCTACATCGCAAACTACACAAAGAGAAACAGAGAGGCCAGAACAGAGGTCAAGACAGTCTGTCAACCCTGATACGACAGAGACGAGTTTACGGCAGCAGGGGACACCCGTCGCTCACCAAGCGGGAGAACAGGTAGCAAGGGAACAGGCTGCATCAGAAATTATCGGGAGAGGAACAGAGAGGGCAGCACATGCAGCAATTCCTTCTGCTACATCTACTACGAACCAGACAAATCTACAGCCGCAGGTCAGCTGTCAACAAGGTGCGGATGAAGTAACAAGACATAGTGCTGCATGTGGTTCGAGTGAATCGGACCAACAACAGCAGCAGACCATCGAACAAGCTGATGGTCAGAGGCGCAAAAAAAAGCGTGGACGCGGAAAGAGCGCGAAAGAAAGGAGACGAGAGAAAGCAGAAAAAGAGAGATTGAGAGCAGAAAGAGCAAGAGAGGGGGGTGAATCGGCAGCAAGAAAACCTGCTACAGCACAAATTACTACGAGAGGGCCACAGGGGCCAGCATACGCAGCAAGTAGACCTGCTACGTCGACCAGGGGCCAGCGAAATCCAACTCAGCAGGTCAACACTCAACAAGGGACAAGGGAAGAAGCAGAAGGACGTGCTGCCTCTTATACTCACGGAAGGAGTCAAGAACAGCAGGGGACCGATCAGCAAGCAGGTGGTGCGAGAAGAAGAACACAGGCACAGCGAGAACGCAAAAAGATGCAGAAAAGGAGGGCAAAAGAAGCAGCAGCAGCACGAGCAGACACAGAGGAGAGGGCGAAAAGACCTCTGAAGAAGATTCGCGATATTCTTGTGTCTATATTGAAAATACTAAAGGCAGACAGGGCAAAGGTGGCAGAAAAACCGCCAGCACCGGCAGCAGAAGAAAGACGAGCCGCTACACAAGCGAGATTAGTCGAAGGCCTCACGCCGATCATATTTGCTGTTCGAGAAGTTGCCAAAATATTAAAGGACAGGAAAGGAAGGCAGGGAACAGCGAAGGGGATTCCCGTAGCAGCAGAGCGCGCGGACACGGAGAAGAGAGTTCTAGAACAGCTGATGAAGATTGCAAATGCCTGTCGAGAAGTCTTCATAATATTGAAAGCAGAGTACGCGAGGCGAAAAGCAGCGGCAGCACGGGACAGCGTGACAGCAGCAGCAGCAGCATTACCAACACTAGGAGCTGATACAGCGAAGAAGATAGCAGAACACCTCGGGGAGCTCAATGTCGCCACTCGAGAAGTATATCAGACAGTAAGGGCAGAGGAATACTGGGAGGCAGTGAGGAAAATCTTAGAAGAAGCCAAACGCCGCTGCTATCTGCCTCGGCTCGTTTCTCCTGTGCAACCTTCTCTGCTGCTTCCTGGTCTGGGGCAGCTCATCACTGCAGCGGCAGCAGCGCCAGACGTACTGGCAGCACTCGCAGGAGCAGCAGCAGGAAAACCAGCCGAGGCAGGGGGGATGATAGTGGCCGAGAGGCGTCTCGCATTGTGGGCTGAAATGCAGCAGGCACTAGTTGCAGTGAGGCTGCCGGGGGATACACAATTCCACCCAAGTGGGCTTCTACCACTGCTACGCGTTCACACTCTATTGGCTTCAACCGCTGGTCGAGTCGCGTACCATCCAACCAGTACATGTACTATGCTGCTGCAAGACGTGGAGCCGCGCTTTATAAGAGGTGCTTGCGTGCCGGAGTTCCGTTATTGGAGCAGAATGCTATTCGACGGCAGTGACAACATGTTCGGTAACTGCAGCGGCGGTGAAAGTGGCGCCTGCGTCCTACTTCTTTTCCACAACAGCAGCACGTCATGCGGCAGCAGCAGCACCACTCACAGCAACTATCAGGATGCCCTCAGGCGAGTAGCTGCAGCTCAGTACAGTGCGCGGGACAGCCCAGTTGCAGCAGTACCAGTAACTACGTTTGTTGCTCCTTCCATTCCCGGACGTTTCTATGTGTGGCGGGTTGTTGGGAATTCTATTTCTCATACGCATCCTCCTGCTGTCAACAGTCGCGCCGCCGAAGATATCACTGCTGCCGCTTCTTCACCTGCTATACGGTCGCGCCCCGCAGGATATCCACTCGCATCTGCCGCACTGCCTCTCGCGAACAACGTGAACGCCTCTGTGTCTCCTGGTTGGGGGCGTCACGGCCGAAGTACAGCTGTCACGTATTCTCCGGAGGCGTCTGCGGCCGCCGCTGGTGCTGCAGCATTTCAAGAATCACGTCGTGTGTCGTATTCTGCGTGTCTCAGTCGCCCGCCGCCTGCTGGTTATACACCTGGGGCAGCCTCCGTGCCCTTTAACCGTACGGCTTCTACTTTTCTCGCTGCTGCTGCTCCTGCAGCTTCCGCGTCTTCAGCTTCGGCTGCTCCTCCTTCCGATACTGCGGCAGGGGCGTCTTCAGCTTCTGCTGCTGCTTCTGTAAAGTTCACCGGTGTATCTGCTGCAGCAGGTGATGGTCTCTCAGTGGCCGGCAGTGAAGCCCCTTCACGCCTGTCTACTGACACCGCTGCTGCTCCATGTTTTCCGGCAGTCGTCGTGCAGTCAGAAGAAACAGGATATTCTGCATCAGACCTAAGAGAAGCGGCAGGCTCCCAGCGTCGTGCGTGGGCGCAGCGGCCGGAGCGCACATCAGCGGGGCGGAGGGTGCTGCTGCAGCGGAACGGAGCTTTGCTTTGCGCTCCGCGCGACGGTACAGGATCGAGGCTGCGCAAGCAGCAAACGGAGCTGCAGCAGCAGGAGAAGGAGCTCCAGGAGAAAGAGATGCACCAGCAGCAGCGGCAGCAGCAGCAAGAAAAGCTGCTCCAGCAGCAGAAGGAGCTGCAGCAGCAGCGGGAGCTGCGGGAGAACGAGCTGCAGCAGCAGGGGGAGCTGCGGGAGAACGAGCTNGACCTAAGAGAAGCGGCAGGCCCCCGGCGTCGTGTGGGGGCGCAGCGGCCGGAGCGCACATCAGCGGGGCGGAGGATGCTGCTGCAGCGGAACGGATCTATGCTTTGTGCTCCGCGCGACGGTACAGGATCGATGCTGCGCAAGCAGCAAACGGAGCTGCAGCAGCAGCAAAAGGGGCTGCAGCAGCAGGAGAAGGGGCTGCAGGAGAAAGAGGTGCACCAGCAGCAGCGGCAGCAGCAGCAAGAAGAGCTGCTCCAGCAAGGGAATGAGCTGCAGCAGCAGGGGGAGCTGCGGGAGCACGAGCTGCAGCAGCAGCAGGAGCAGCAGGAGGAGCAACAGCAGCCGAAAAAGCTTCCCCTTCCGCTGCTGCAGCAGCTTCTTCCGAGGCTTCCGCAGCTGCAGCAGTGGCATAACAATCTGCTGCAATGGCCGGAAAAGCTGTGGCAGCAGCTGGAGGAGCTGCAGCAGCAGCGGGAGCAGCTGCAGCAGCAACAGCTGCAAAGGTCACCGGAGCAGAGGTGTTTGGAGCTCCAGGAGCAACTCCTGCTTCCAGGTGACAATGAAGGATCTGTGTTGAACATGCATGTGCTGCTGCTTGTGACTTTTTTTTGCGGCGGTNTGCTGCAATGGCCGGAAAAGCTGTGGCAGCAGCTGGAGGAGCTGCAGCAGCAGCAGGAGCAGCTGCAGCAGCAACAGCTGCAAAGATCGCCGGAGCAGAGGGGTTTGGAGCTCCAGGAGCAACTCCTGCTTCCAGGTGACAATGAAGGATCCGTGTTGAACATGCATGTGCTGCTGCTTGTGACGTTTCTTTGCGGCGGCGGTACTACCCCACCAGCAGCGGCCGCCTTCTGCAGAAACCGGCAACAGCAGCAGGAGTAGCAGCAGTGCACAGAGCTTGATGCTGGCTAGCAGCTACAGCGACAGGGAAATGGCAGGTCTAGTCGGTGTACTACGAGGGCTTCATAGGCGTCCACCCCGCCAGAGCTCTGCTGCGTTTAGCAGCACCATCGGAATACCAATCCTGGTTGCCCTCAGAAGCAACAGCAGGGAACAGAAGGAAGAATATGGGCAGGGTTATTGACACTCATTTTCTCACGCGCAGCTCGACTCATCCTTTTCTGCCTGTTGCCAGCTTTATTGTCAGCCGTAACGACGGACGCAGGGACCATCCACCAACTCTGTCAGGTTGTTCGATACTGGCAGCGATACTTAGTAGGAGATTCTCGCTGTCCCACTAGTGATAGTCATAACGATAGGAATCCTCGAAAACGTCTAGCCAGCGCCAGCTCTACCCATACCCTTCTTCTGCCTCTGCACAGTGTTGTTGGCGGGGAAGACAGCAGCAGCAGTTCCACATGCAGCAGCGAATCTGTCGAGGACTTGCCTACCGTCTCCGCCACACCGGATACTGTAGCACAGGACAGAAATGTGAGGGGGAGTGAACCTGCAATCGACTCGGAAGTCCGCACCATCGGCGCAGGCGGCTTATCGCCAAGCAAGCAGGANTTTAGCAGCACCATCGGAATACCAATCCTGGTTGCCCTCAGAAGCAACAGCAGGGAACAGAAGGAAGAAGATGGGCAGAGTTGTTGACACTCATTTTCTCACGCGCAGCTCTACTCATCCTTTTCTGCCTGTTGCCAGCTTTATTGTCAGCCGTAACGACGGACGCAGGGGCCATCCACCAACTCTGTCAGATTGTTCGATACTGGTAGCGATACTTAGTAGGAGATTCTCGCTGTCCCACTAGTGATAGTCATAACGATGGGAATCCTCGAAAACGTCTAGCCAGCGCCAGCTCTACCCATACCCGTCTTCTGCCTCTGCACAGTGTTGTTCGCGGGGAAGACAGCAGCAGCAGTTTCACATGCAGCAGCGAATCTGTCGAGGACTGGCCTACCGTCTCCGCCACACCGGATACTGTAGCACACGACAGAAATGTGAGGAGGAGTGAACCTGCAATCGACTCGGAAGTCCGCACNCCCATACCCGTCTTCTGCCTCTGCACAGTGTTGTTCGCGGGGAAGACAGCAGCAGCAGTTTCACATGCAGCAGCGAATTTGTCGAGGACTGGCCTACCGTCTCCGCCACACCGGATACTGTAGCACACGACAGAAATGTGAGGAGGAGTGAACCTGCAATCGACTCGGAAGTCCGCACCATCGGTCGCCAAGCAAGCAGGAGATCCTGACTTATAATGCCGCCGCAGCAGCAGCAGCAGCAGCAGGTCCCGCGGCCACC
>SJYA01012176.1:0-11720 GCA_006410615.1 Neotragus moschatus
TCTGCGATCTGACTCAAGAAGAGTCAGCGTGATTCTTTTATTTGTAAAACAGAAATGGAGACGTAGACATAGAGAACAAACATAGGCGGACCAACGGGGGAATGTGGGGGTGGGAGGCTGGGATCGACACGTATATGCTACTGATACTATGTATAAAATAGACAACTAATGGCGACCTACTGTACAGCTTAGGGAACCATACTTAGTGTTCTGTGCTGCAGTAAATGGGAAGGAAATCCAGGAAAGAAGAGACAAATATATACACACAGCTGGCTCCCATCGCTGTACAGTNCAGAGAACACACATAGGCGGACCAACGGGGGAATGTGGGGGTGGGGTGGACTGGGAGGCTGGGATCCACACGTATACGCTACTGATACTATGTATAAAATAGACAACTAATAACGACCTCCTGTACAGCTTAGGGAACCATACTTAGTGTTCTGTGCTGCTGTAAATGGGAAGGAAATCCAGGAAAGAAGAGACAAATATATACACACAGCTGGCTCCCATCGCTGTACAGTAGAAACTAACCCAACACTGTAAAGCGACTATATTCTAATAAAAATTTAAAAAAAGTCAACATGATTGTTTTTTAAAATGCAAAATTATCCAGAAGCATTATAGGAATCAGATACTGAGTCTGTCACACAGCATACAGAAGGCTCCTGAAATAATACTCTCTTTCTACTCCTGGTAAACTCCTACATTTCGTTATGTATTCATTCACTGGACAAAAATCCCAGGCGAGGTAACTCTGTGCCAGGCACAGTGTTCCAGAAATGCAGAGACATGGTCCCTGCCCTGGGGAGCTCACAGACCCACGGGAAGGTAGACCTGAGAATAAAGAAGAGGGGACACTTCCTTAAAGTGTGACACATGTGGCCTCCATGGAACAAAGGGCACTGTGAGGAAGTATGCTGGGGTGATGGGGAAAAGTGTTATAGAGGAAAACGGCGCTTTTGAGGACTACAGGTGGATCAGGAAAAGCAGGAGGGTGCTGTTTAATCAGGAAGCGTTAACAAGTGGCAAGGAATAAAAGGTTCAGCAAAAAGAGCTTGTTTGGGACTTTATGTAAGAACCTGGTACCCAGAAATTAGAACCATCCCAATACCACAGGAATATCATTGGTCCCAATGAGTATATGAGGTCAAAGAGGCTTTTACCTCCTACCCTTTGTTCCATTGGCAGTGACTATGGGGACTGGAGATCCTCAGTGTTGGGAGGGAGCAGCCATCCATGTGACGGGGGCAGTGAGCTCTGGTTGCATGAAATTTGAACAGTGTTTGCTTTGAACAATTCTATCTTCATTGTTATCTCATCAAAAACAAACAACTGCACAGTCAGCTCTGGAAAGCCAGGTAATAATATGCAATTCTTCGACTGTCCTTTGTAACCTTTTCTATTTTCTCACATGTCCTTAAAAAGACAGATAGAGCTACAGATGATTATCAGGTAAGGAGAGAAAAAGATAAGCAAACACAAAGTAATAATACAGTTCTCCGAAATCATTGGCTGTTTCCTGGCCAAGGATGTACACTCAAAGAGGCTGTTACTTAACGTCTTACTCTGCTTCTTAATAAAAATCTCATGAAAGCAGGGTGTTTTCTCATCCTCACTCTCGGCTATTTCTGCGAGTAGGCTCAGGAAAGCAGCCTGTCTCTCTGGTGTTCCTTCTGCTGTACCATCTCTTTCTTTCCATCACCAAGTCTTCCAAACTTCCCACCAGAGTGGACAGACAGGCGGGTGGCCAGCACTCAAGGTTCACACAAAGCTTCTGTTCTCTCCCGAGCCCTTTCAGATCAGTCTGATTTCTTCATTATCCCCTGATCACAGTGCACATAGCTACCTTTCCATGTTTGTTCAAGCAATCTTTCCAGCTCAACAAGCTCTTCCCTTCTCACTTTGTTGATACCACTTTTTTGGGGGGGAAGTGGGGATGTGGGTAAATAGGGTAGAAAAAATAGCAGAGCCTGAAGCCAGTCAGGCCTGGGTGTGGACTTGCCCAGAGCGCGGAGTGCAGCCCTTAGACACGGTAGACACTCCTGACTATTTTGTGCATGGGTGGTTCCTACGATCAACCTGTCTCTAAATCCTGTCCTTTCCAGCTCCAGCTCAACTTACACAAGGCAGACCTTTAGAATGGAAGGAACCAATGATGGGCATCTTGGTCTCTCCTCTGTGAACAATGAACGTGAACCTAGTACCCTCCAGGCTTTAAGAGAAAACTCTTCTTAAACCTAAGTTAAAGGGAGCTTCCCCAGAACTCTGATCCTTGATGAGATTTCCGATTTCTGAAGACACTGGAAGTGGGTTATGTGTAGCCACACTCCCTACTCTGTACACACAACCCACCAAATGTGTGAGTCTTGCTCTCTGGAAGTCCCACAGAAATTCAGAGAAGGGACAAGAGTGAGTCCCTCCCTCGGAACTCGTTTCTTCTTTACTCACATGACCCAGACCTACCAGTCTTCAATACCTTACTTGGCCCTTGGTTGGTCCAATTGCCAGATAAAACATGAAACCGCCTGTTCAGTTTGAATTTCAGATGAACAATAAATGCCCTTTTAAGTGTAAAACTGTGTGTGTGTGTGCTTAGCCATGTCTGATTCTTTGCAACCCCACGGACTGTAGCCCACTGGGATCCTCTGTCCATGGGATTCTCTAGGCAAGAATACTGGAGTGGATTGCCATTTCCTTCTCTAGGGGATCTTCCCAACCCAGAGGCTGAACACTCTCTCTGGCTTTGGCAGGTGGATTCTTTACCACTGTACCACCTGGAAAGTATAAGTATGTGCTAAGTATCAAACAAGGCATACCTACAGCTGACTCAGTAGAAAAGACCTTGATGCTGGGAAAGACTGAAGCGAAAGGAGAAGGGGGCCATAGAGGAAGAGCTGGTTGGATGGCATCACCAATTCAATGGACATGAACTTGGGAGAACTCCAGGAGATGGGGAGGGACGGGGAGGCTTGGTTTGCTGCAGTCCATGGAGTCACAGAGAGTCAGACATAACTTAGCAGCTGAACAACAAGAAAAACATTAAGAACAAGATTGTTTATCAGAAAGTCAAACTTCTTGAGGAACCTCTGGCTCTCCCGGCCGGGTATCATCCTCTGTGTGTCCCCAAGGCCTGTGCACACCCGCAAGGCAAACTCTCGCACCATCCCGATTGACTGGGTGGCCCTCCTCACATCCTTTCTCTTCTTCTGCTTCCTCCCAGCAGCAGACCCTGCTGGCTCCACCAGCCCAGCCTGAGACCCAGTGGCCTCTCCCCGGGGTTATTACTGTCATTCTTGCCCAACTAAGTCCTTGTCTCCATCCTCGTCCGCTGCCTCTGTTCTCTGTACAGAGTGCTTTCACTGACATGTGAGTCTGTGAAGTCACAACCTGGCTCAGAATGCTCAGAATCAAATCTAAAGTCCTTCCAGTGCCTGTGAGGCATTCTCTTCCTTTGCAGAGATTCCCTCCTCCCCTGCTGACCCCGCTTCCTCCTTGGGAAGGCTGAGCACCTCCCGGGGCAAGGCTGTGACTCCCTCCACCGTCTGACCTCATGGCTCCCTCTCTCTACGCATCACCTAATCAGAGAGCCTCTCCTGCCCCTGGGCCTAAAACCTCCCTTACAACCTCTGCACTCTGCCTAATTTTCTTAACATTGCTTATCAGCATGTGCTATATTGCGTATTTGTATATTACTTGCTTATGGACTGTCTTCCCCACTACAGTTTCTGAAAAGGCAAGAATTCATGCTGCTTTGCACACTCCTATACACCGCTGCTTAGCACAATGCCGAGCACACAGTAGGTACTTGATAAATACTGACTGAATGAGTGAAGGAATGAATGGAAAGTTATATGTCCAGCTTTTCCATAAGTTGGGGAGCCTTTGGATGTCCAGAGGCCACCTCCAAATACCCAGTTCCTAGCAGCAGACCAGAGAAATGGTAGGAACTTTCCGAAGTCCCAATGCCTAATAGAAGGCAGGCACATAGTAGGACCTTCATGTGTGCTACTTTTACTGAACAGTTGCAAATATGTTGCAAATAATTCTGGCTCTTGCCTATGAAGCAGCAGGTCTTGATTAACATGTTTCTAGAAATCCATTAGAATGCTATGGGATTTGAAGACAGCTACTGAAGAAAATTTAACAACAACAAAAATAGAGTCACAGTCTTGGAAGACTTTGCTTTGAGTGTTGCAGACATTTTTTATAGATCCTGACTTCAAGCTTTCTCTCCTGGGTTTTCAAAGTTCAGAACTACTAAACAGTCAGATATATTTGTTGAGAAAAAGACGTACGAACAAAGACTACAATAAACATCCCCAGTTAGGAGGAGAATAAGCAGATAAAGGAAGCCGGCTCTTGAATGGGGGTGCAGTGAGCAACCCTGGGAATGGGAGGACTTAAACCTTCCCCTTCCAAGGAGTGGAGAGTAGGACTCACATGAACTTGCTTATTAGTGACAAGGTATCCCAGTTTGCCACCAGGAGGTAAAGACATGCCTCAGGACTGAATGCTGAATATTTATTAACGGGTTTCTACTATGGTAATTATTGGAGCTGACCCTTTCATCTTACCGAAAATTATGATAAATGTATGATATGATCTTAGCCCTTGAAGGATCCATGTCCCAGGCAGTGCATTTGCGAACATTCTGCCACCAAAGGGAGATTCTTTGTGCTCTCTGATAAGGTAGCAGCAAGTTGCAAGTGGCTATTGACAGACGCCTTGGCTAGTGCCACCAAGGAACTGGACTTTCATACGTATGTAACTGTAATTGATTTACATGAGCGTCACTTAGGGCCAGTGGCTTTGGATAGTGTCATCCTAAGGTAAGCAGAGGCTAGAAAGAAAGGTGGTGGTTGGGACAGGTGGGCAAAGCGGATGAGCTTCCCAGAGCCCCAGCGATGAGTCTAAATTCGGACTTAGATCTAACCCTCTTCCTATCGGTGCCTTAGTGTTCTTATCTCTAAAGTGGGCATGAAGTTAGCTCCTGATCTATGTATGGGGTTGTTAAAATAATTAGGTGACCTGATATATAACTGTGTGCTTGTAGATAACAGTATTGCAGGCTACACTTAAAAACCTGTTAAGGATATATTCCATGTAAAGTATATGCTTGAAAGTGAAGTGAAAATGAAAGTTGCTAGTCACGTCTGACTCTTTGTGACCCACAGACTTTACAGCCCATGGAATTCTCCAGGCCAGAATCCTGGAGTGGGTAGTTGTTCCCTTCTCCAGAGGATCTTCCCAACCTAGGGGTCGAACCCAGGTCTCCCGCATTCCAGCGGATTCTTTACAAGCTGAGTCACCAGTGAAGCCCAACAGTACTGGAATGACTAGCCTATCCCTTCTCCAGTGGATGTTCCTGACCCAGGAATTGAGCTGGGCCTCCTGCATGCAGGCAGATTCTTTACCAACTGAGCTATCAGGGAAGACCAAAAGTATGTGCTTACCTCACTCAGTAAAATAAAGAAATTAAAAAAAAATAGATGAGTTAGTTTGGGTAAAGCATGTGAGACACTCCTGACACATGGTCAACTCTTTGTAAATGCCTTCTATGAATATATAGGGTGATTATTTATGGAGGGAGGAGGCTTGAGAGTGGCCTCTCTGTATGTAGTAAGGTCTCAAGGGCTGTATGCCATAACTTTCATTAACCCAACATGCTTTATTGATGCCCTACTGTGTGTACTGGGGCTTTCCCAGTGGCTCAGCAGTAAAGAATCCACCTGCCAATGCAGGGGATGTGGGTTTGATCCCTGGGTCAGGAAGAGACCCCAGAGAAGGAAATGGCAACCCACTCCAGTATCCTCGCCTGGGAAATCCCATGGACCGAGGAGCCTCGTGGGCTGAGGGTCATGGCTGACCCTCATGGGGTCACAAAGAGTCAGACAGGACTGAGTAACTAAACGACACTGCATGTACCAGAAGTTCGGGACGCAAGCATGCACGGCATTGACTCTACTCTCCAGACGCTCCCAGTCTGGCAGAGAATACATGCTGAATGTTTCGGCTCGTTCATTTATTCATCAAGAATTCACTAGAGACCTACTATGTGTAAGCTCTCTCTTGTCTTTGGGATTTTTTGGTGAGTGTGGCAGCCAAGGGCCCCACTCTTATTTTGTTACATTCTAACAGGGATGGCAGACAACCTATCAATGATCCATCAGTCAGTCAAGAAGAGTGACGTGTAACAGTGCAAGCCTTAAAGAAGGGGAATGGGATGGAGACTGAGTACTCAGTCAAGGCAAGACTGATGCTGAGAAACAGTGATGAAGAGGCTGCCGTGAAACATTGTTCAGAGGGTTTCCAAGCAGGGAATGCTAACTCCCAATGTGAATTGTTGAAATGGGAGCAGGTGGAGAGGTTGCAGAAATCCAGGTGGTAGCCACGGAGGCGGAAGGGAATGACATTACTCCAGATACACTTGGAGATGGAATCAACTGAACTTGCTTATGGATTCTATGTGAGTAGTTAGGAAGAGAGAAATGGGGGATTTTGGTTGGAACACCTGGTACTGTTCATTGATGTGGGAAAAGTTTCTACAGGTCTGTTTTGCCTCTTTGCTTTGCTGTATCCTGGCTCTTTCTAAAGCTCCATGGGACAAACTGGGAGAGGACAAATATGCAAGAAATAGATTGTGAGGATTTACTGCATGCAAGATGCTGTCTAGCCATCTGAACATTTCCACCTTTAGCATCTATGGCCAAGAAGTTTTCTGAGATGTTCTCTGTATAAAGGTCTCTTAGTTCAGTTCAGTCACTCAGTCGTTTCTGACTCTTTGTGATTCCATGGACTGCAGCACACCAGGCCTCCCTGTCTATCACCAACTTCTGGAGCTTGCTCAAACTCATGTCCATCAAGTCAGTGATGTCATCCAACCATCTCATCCTCTGTCACCCCCTTCTTCTCCTGCCTTCAATCTTTCCCAGCATCAGAGTATTTTCCAATGAGTCAGTTCTTTGTATCAGGTGGCCAAAGGATTGGAGATTCAGCTTCAGTATCAGTTCTTCCAATGAATATTCAGGACTGATTTCCTTTAGGATTGACTTGGTTTGAGCTTCTTACAGTCCAAGGGACTCTCAAGAGTCTTCTCTAACACCATGGTTCAAAAGCATCAATTATTTGGTACTCAGCTCTCTTTATGGTCCAACTCTCACAATCATACATAACTATTGGAAAAACCGTAGCTTGACTAGATGATCTTTGTCGNGGATTGACTTGGTTTGAGCTTCTTACAGTCCAAGGGACTCTCAAGAGTCTTCTCTAACACCATGGTTCAAAAGCATCAATTATTTGGTACTCAGCTCTCTTTATGGTCCAACTCTCACAATCATACATAACTATTGGAAAAACCGTAGCTTGACTAGATGACCTTTGTCGGCAAAGTAATGTCTCTACTTTTTAATATGCTGTCTAGGTTGATCATAGCTTTTCTTCCAAGGAGCAAGCATCTTTTTCATTTCATGGCTGCAGTCACCATCTGTAGTGATTTTGGAGCCCAAGAAAATAAAGTCTCTATGTATTTATAAAAGAGAAAACAACAACTACTGCTTGTCCAGAGGGAAAACAAAGACTAAATAATTCTAAAGAAGTAGAATATATTGACACTTTTCTTCCTTTCCCCTCAATGTTACATCGCAAGCTTTTCTCCATGTGGCCTAGATCGAGTCTAGGTCTACCACCATTTTATGCCTCCCAAGGCTGAAGTTCTTAGTTTCCGATATTTACATGAAAGGGCACTTAACTGAAAATTGCACTTTCACTTACATTAAAGTTGTTTCTATTTTTAGTTTATTTTCCCTGATTATAACATCATTATCGAATCTTTGCAGAAAATTTAGAATGCAAAGTGCAAGGGGAAAGAAATAACACCCATAATCCCTCAATATTATGATGTCATTCTATTTCACTGATGTCTGCAATGCAATTTGGAAATGTTTTGAAATTATTTCTGAGAAAGCATTGTATAAACACATTTTAAGATTTCAAACAGTATATAGCATATATGGTGAAAAAGAAATCTCTCTTCCTCTAAGCTCCAGCTTTTTCAGCTACCCAAATAGGACCTTTTTTTACAAGCTTTTCTAAAAATTTCCAAGAGCCTCTGTGACAAAGGTCTGTATAGTTTAAAGCTATGGTTTTTCCAGGAGTCATGTATGAATGAGTGTGAGACTTGGACCATAAAGAAAACTGAGCACTGGAGAACTGACGCTTTCAAACTGTGATGCTGGAGAAGACTCTTGAGAGTCCCTTGGATTGCAAGGAGATACCAGTCGATCCTAAAGGAAATCAACCCTGATTACTCATTGGAAGGACCGATGCTGAAGCTAAAGCCCCAATACTTTGGCCTCCTGATGCAAAGAGCCGACTCACTGGAAAAGACCCTACTGCTGGGAAAGATTGAGGGTGAGAGGAGAAAGGGATGACAGAGGGTGAGATGGTTGGATGGCATCACTGACTCAATGGACATGAGTCTGAGCAAACTCAGGGAGATGGTGAAAGACAGGGAAGCTGAACAGCCTGAAGTTCATGGGGTGGTAAAGAGTTGGACACGACTTAGCCACAGAACAACTGAGTGTGCAAATGTGTTTCCTGTATATTCCATACACATGTTGTTCTTTTTCGATTGCTTGTTTATACACACTTGGGTACGCATTAGACTGTTAACTTTGCTTTCTTCCCCTTCAATATTGGATATCATGCTGATGGCGCATTCAGATTTATTTAACTCTTTAAATAGCGACTAGGCATTTAATTTACCTAGATGCCACAATGTAACCACTCTTCTTACCTGTGATTAACAAATTACCCCAACTTGCTGCCTTCTCTTATTCCTCCCAAGAATTTCATTATTTGAAGGTTGTCTGTCTTTACTCTCCATTTGCCTTTTCCATCTCTCACATATTTCTTTATGTTAGAAAAATTCTTAGCTATCATCTCTTTAAATATTTTTCCCCATCTTGCCTTCTCTTCCTCTGATCTCCTGTTGGTCATCGCTTTGGACATTTCCAGAGTCCTTTCAAGGATTTCAATTTCTCAGGAACATTTCCTATCTCTTCATCTCTCTATACTACAGTCTCGTTAAATTCCTCAGTCTTATGTTCTACTTCGTAAGTTTAGTCTGAGTGTGTCCCATGTATGGTTTAAATATTGAGAATTTTAGCCACCATTCTGTATTTTACTAGGATATGTTTTCTTATCTAAATCTATTAGGTTAAAATCTATATGTTAGTACTTGATACATGCCTATTTTTTAATGTCACATACGACAACACAATATCTCCTATCTTGCTGTATCTTTACTATTCATTCTTATGTCACTTTGAGAAATTTATTCTTATTTTTAGAGTCTTTTCCCAATTGCATAATTATTTCCCTTTCCTTAGGGGAAAATCCACTTCCGTTTGGTTGTATTTAGATAACTTGCATCATGTCAGCTTTCCTATGTGGCTTGAAATTGTCATCTGTAAACTCTTCTTGAGTGGAGATTTCTAATTTCTGCTCTTATCCTTCTCTAAGACATTGTTTCAAGATGACCTCCCCATCTTTCTGGGGCTTGACTTTCTCTAATTTCCCCACATCTGAACCTGGGGGTGGGGGAAACATACACCCTGGACTCTGGGCTGAATGAAGAGGCTGGATTGAGTTTACTGGATATGGAGCTGTTTTCCTAGGAGTATGTATGGTTGAATATATTTTATTTTATGCAAAGAAAAGTGAAATAGGTGTTTGCTAACTGGAAAGATGACATGTCCTGGGACTCAGCAGGTGTTCGCTGCACTTTCCCCATGGGCATGTATGTTTTCAGCCTTCCTTGCAGGTAGCTGAGACCTTGGAGATGAATGATGCTCAGTAGGTATGAGCAGAGGGGATGCACACCACTTCCACGACTGGCTCACGAAACTCCCCACAGTGAGCCTCCCTTCTCTCTTCCTTCAGCTGTCAGCTGGACGTCCACTGCCCACTGGGGCCACCTGGGGAGTCACAGGTGGAAAGTGGCTGAGACTTGATCCCCGAATTTCTGGGAGTGGAGTCTCTCTATCACACTGTCATGGGCAGCATTGTTTTGCTATTGAGAAATAAACTTCTTTTGGGTTGACTCATGAGACTTGGAGGCTTAGCTGTACAGCAATAAAACTCATACACGTCTCCCTTGTTCTTGTGAGCTTATGCCTTTAGAAATATCACTTCACTGTCATCTGAGTGAGTGGTGTTTCAGGAAGGAGCATGTTCAAGCCACCCTGTTTCAGTAGGATCCTTCCTCTTTTGCTTTCTCTCAGGGGCTTCTTACTGCGCTGACATTCTGAGAGGGCCTCCATTCTATTTTTGAGTGCGTGCATTTATTTGTTTTTAAAAATAGCTTTACTATCATTTCTACGGACTGGGTGCAGGGAGAGGGGAGCTCAGCTTGTGCTTAGATTGCCATCTTCAAGCCGGTTTAATGCGCTGCCAGATTCTATTTGCTAATATTTTATTTAGGATTTTTCATCAATATTCATATGCAAGATTGGTCTGTAGTTTTATTTTATGCTTTCTGTCAGGTTTAAAAATCAATGTTAGGGTGGCTTCACAAAAAGAATTTAGAAGCCTCCCTCCTTTCCCTATGCTGCCCAGTAACGAAAGGACATAGAAATGATCTGTTCTTCAGAGATTTGAAGGAGTTCACCCACAGAACCATCTCAATCGAGGGCTTTTTGGAAGAACAGTTTTTTAAAAAAGGTCTTCAGTTTCATCTATGATAGTATTTTCAATCAAATGATCTATCCATCTGTGATCAATTTGTTCATTTATGATGTTTTAGAAAAAAATCATCAGTTTCATTAAGAGTTTTAATTGTACAGTCTTAAGCACAGTATCCTCTTTCCTTTATTTTCCATTTCTCTGCTTATTTTTTAATTCTCACACTTTTATTTAGTTATTCATACTTTCAAAGATTTATTTTCTTGACTAGCTTTTCAAAGCTTTTTTAAAACTGACTTGTTGTTAAATAAGTTCTTACATTTATTTTTTCTACCAATTTATTTTTGAAATTCATTGTCTTCTGTTTTTTATCATTTGCACTCATTTTGCTTATTTCTGTTTATTTCATATTTCTTGCATGGATTGTTTCCTTGCTTCTTTCGTTAAATGCTTCCTATATTTTAATTGATTTTTCCTAGTAACATAAAATTTCAAAAATTTAAATATTTGGTTTTGAATGTGGTTTTAACAAAAACCGGTTAGGAAGTTAGTGTTTATATAATTGTAACTTTAAGTTAGGAGGATGTTCTACCATTAAGGGGGATTCCTTTTAAGATGGAATTTGTGAGCACGTGTGTCTTATTTTATTAATTTCCAGGNAAAATTTAAATATTTGGTTTTGAATGTGGTTTTAACAAAAACCGGTTAGGAAGTTAGTGTTTATATAATTGTAACTTTAAGTTAGGAGGATGTTCTACCATTAAGGGGGATTCCTTTTAAGATGGAATTTGTGAGCACGTGTGTCTTATTTTATTAATTTCCAGGTGGCATGCAATCCTTACCACTCTGCCATTTTTATTCTATTACATTGTGTTTAGAAAATATCTGAGCTATAGCTGTTTGAGAAAATTTGGCAAGGTTTTCTTTGTGACCTCTTGATTACACATTTTTGCTAAATATTCCATTCAGTTCAGTTCAGTTCAGTCATTCAGTCGTGTCCGACTCTTTGCGACTCCATGAATTGCAGCACGCCA
>SJYA01012182.1:0-12058 GCA_006410615.1 Neotragus moschatus
AAAATCTATGGCAGGTGATTGTATAAACTCATTTAAATGAATTTACTATTTTCATTCCTGTTGCCACCAGTTTTTTTCATCTGTAATTATTTTTTAAATTATTGGAATGAATATGTATGATATTTTTATTGAAAAATGCCTTATATTTTGGAAAAGAACAGGAAAAAAAATTTCTGGATTCCTAAAAGAACAAATAAATTCCCTTTTGAAGGTATCATAACAGTTAAAATATTAGGCAATGGTGTATTTCTTAGATGTTTACTTAATATTTTTGTGTTTGTTCTTTTGATATGAATTTTCATCCATTCACACATACTTATAAATCCTCCACTAGGTATAAAGCTATTGAGAAGATTTGCAGAAATAAAAAATACAAGTTAAGGAACATGAATCCCTACTGTCCACAGATGCTGAGATTCTAGAATATATAAACCACATTCCTTATACATGAAACATTTATGGTTTCTTAGAGGATTCAGGCTTCCCTGGTAGCTCAGATGGTAAAGCGTCTGCCTGCAAGGCAGGAGACCTGGGTTCAATCCCTGGGTCAGGAAGATCCCCTGGAGCAGGCAATGGCAACCCACTGCAGTACTCTTGCCTGGAAAATCCCGTGGACAAAGGAGCCTGGTAGGCTACAGTCTATGGGGTTGCAAAGAGTTGGACACTACTGAGCGACTTCACTTTTCAGAAGATTCAGGCCAATAAAGGTACTGATTTTGGATTCAAGAAAATCTTAACCATTAGCCTTGACCTGTGGGCTAAAGAAATCAAGGACATCTTTACGGAAAAGGTGACCCATGATCTAGGCTCCTGGTTGCAGTCTCTTAACTTTTTTGGCAAGGATGTCAGAGATCTTTTGCATCATCTGAGGAATTTGATTGTTTCTCACCTTCAAAACTCACAAGTACACTGTAATTCAATTTAACAGATCAACAAATTCTCTTAAAACCAGTTTATGTGTATTTAGCTTAGTTGCTCAGTTGTGTCCTATTCTATGAAACCTCATAGACTATAACCCACCAGCCTCCTCTGTCCGTGGAGTTGTCCAGGCAAGAATACTGGAGTGGGTAGCCATTTTCCTCCCAAGGATCAAGGAGGTAGCATTCCCCTCCCTGAGTCTCCCACTTTACAGGCCAATTCTTTACCACGTGAGCCACCAGAGAAGCTGATGCTTTCAAACCCCTGCTCTAATGAGTAGTTAGAATCTGATCTTGCACCAGGCTGGAAGCAGGCAAAGTCAGTTTTATGGAAGTAAATGAAAACAGCGAGATGAAAAATGCATGGAGTGTAAATAGAACATGAAGAGTAACTCTGAATACCTGGAGTTGGGTAATAGAAGATCTACATTGAAAGGTATGGGAGGGATGTCAAATCTCTAATTACCGAAAATTGCACCCTGGTGCCATATTATACCATGAGTCTATTTTCAAGGACCTGCCTTTTAGCCATTATTTGCTACTGCTGCTGTGTGTCGTTTCTGTCGTGTCCGACTCTGTGCAACCCCATAGACAGCAGCCCACCAAGCTCTCCCATCCCTGGGATTCTCCAGGCAAGAACACTGGAGTGGGTTGCCATTTCCTTCTCCAGTGCATGAAAGTGAAAAGTGAAAGTGAAGTTGCTCAGTTGTGTCTGACTCTTAGTGATCCCATGGACTGCAGCTTACCAGGCTCCTTCATCCATGGGATTTTCCAGGCAAGAGTACTGGAGTGGGGTGTAATTCAACAAAAGTACCCAGCCTTCCTAATTTCATTCTAGGGCTTTAGCAACAGTGTATTTTGCTCTTATCCTTCATAAGATGGTTTTCCTTCTGCTGCCAGTGTCCAGGTGTATGTTTGACATTCAGTGAAACCAAAGGAGAGACTGGACAGACTGTACCAATCACTGACCCCATCTTTTGGAGTGATTGAGGTCTGTCTTCTCACTTTCCAGTGTGGGGATATTTTTTTTCTCCTTAGATTCCCTGTAAGTCAAAATAATCCACCATTATTGTGATAACATGTCCATCTCTGAGAATGTCACAAGCTCTTTATAAGAAATGGAAAAGAAAGATGATGCTTTGCAGACTTGGGTATAGTTATTTTCAAACAAAAAAGGAAAATGACAGGAAGAGATTGAGTGGAGTAAAAGTAAAGATAAGGCTGCTAACTTGAAAAACCAGTAAAGACAAAATTGATTGACCCTGAACAAATGTACATCTCTCTCTCATGCCTGTGCATGCACACACACACACACACACACACACACACACACACAGTCCGGGGCAGCAACTTCTATTAAGAGTTTTGTTGATGATGTGATTTTCCTGGTATTAATTTTTCTTCATAGGAGTATAGTTATCTGCTCATGCTTGAACAAAGTTCAGTTAGTCCCTCTAAACATATGTTGAAGATTAAATGACTTAATACATGTAACACTGAGACCAGAGCCCAGCACCTATGAATACACTTCAAGTGCTTTCCCATTATTATTGATGTTAATAGTGACATTGATGATGATGATGGTCAACAATGGTATAATTCTAACTTAGAAGAACCCAGTAAATTCCTTAGAAGAACCCAGTAAATTCCTTAGAAGAACCCAGTAAAATAATGATTCTTTTGACCGCTTTAGCTATTTGAGCAAAGGTAACTGAGAGCTGCAACTAAGTGGCCTCCTAGGTGGTGCCTTCTCAATCCTTGACTACTAATGTGTCAATAGCCTTTCAAGTAGCATGTATTTTATAGTATACTCTCAGGACCACCTGAGGTAAAATCTCTTGTATTGTTTGTTTAAATGGAGATTCTTGGTATCTCCCTTAAACCTATTAAAATAGAATCTCTGGGCATGGGTCTCTGAGCCTGCCTTAAAACTCGGCAACCATTGTTCTAGCCAAACTCTGAAAACAGCTCACATTTATATATCATTTATAAGATCTGTCTTAAAGGTGGGCTTTAATTTGATGAGGACTAGTGGAGAATGGGAGAAGGCAATGGCACCCACTCCAGTACTCTTGCCTGGAAAATGCCATGGACAGAGGAGCCTGGTAAGCTGCAGTCCATGGGGTCGCTGAGAGTTGGACACGACTCAGTGACTTCACTTTCATGCATTGGAGAAAGAAATGGCAACCCACTCCAGTGTTCTTGCCTGGAGAATCCCAGGGACAGCAGAGCCTGGTGGGCTGCCGTTTATGGGGTCACACAGAGTCGGACATGACTGAAGCGACTTAGCAGCAGTAGCAGTAGCAGTGGAGAACGCTGGTGCTAAAATGTCTTTACTTTTTCTGCAATTCACACTATTAAATATTTATCCTTTTGGTTTCTAGCTTACCTATAGGAGTTTCCATTTAAAATTTAAATACTTGGGGAAGCCATTAACATCCATTAGCACTCTGTGTGATTTAGGGATTTGAAAGTCAATCATTCAGCAAGGCTTCTAGGGGAGAGGAAGATGAATGAATCCCATTGAGAACAAAGGAAAGAGAAGGCAGGGAGCAGAATAGATCAGCAGAACCAAAGCATTGCAGCTGAGAATCCTGGACACTTAGGGAATAGGAAAATGATGGATTCTGTAGCCAAAGGCAAACAGAGAAATTGTCAAAAGTTGTGTAACTGGCTTTAAAATATGTTGGTGGTAGATGGTGATCCCAGGTACCATTGTTTTCCTATTTCCTTCTCAGCATGGTCTAGAGTCTGATGTCTGACCCATGTATTTAAAATATAATGCAGAGTTCAGACATCGCAATATAGATCATGGGACAAAGCGTGGACCTGAACATGTCATGTACAATTAAATCTAGGTGTATCCAAACAATGGTAATCACCTAATTTTGTTCCAGGAATAAAAGATTTCAATTTTAAGTACTATTTCCCCGAACCTGTTTTTTTTTAATTACTTACAAACTTTCAACTTTTTTTCTTTTTAGTGGTCACAAAATAATTTAACAAAAAGTCATATCCTTTTGACTTTCCTACTATTAATATCTCTGTGAACATATTGTTGTGCAGATTAAAATCATAAAGCAAGGATCAGAAATACTCAGACAAGATGAACTGGGGGGAGCAAAGGAGAGAATACATTTAGGAGCGTTATTGGCCAGACCATGGCCTGGTTCAGCAGTCAGCATGACACCAGAGCTTGTGGACTAGAAAGATTAGACATACATTCCTGTGAAATGGAAACTACATTTATTTAGCAATTCAGTTCAGTTCAGTCTCTCAGTCGTATCCGACTCTTTGCGACCCCAGGAACCACAGCACGACAGGCCTCCCTGTCCATCACCAACTCCCAGAGTTCACTCAGACTCACAACCATTGAGTCAGTGATGTCATCCAGCCATCTCATCCTCTGTCGTCCCCTTCTTCTCCTGCCCCCAATCCCTCTCAGCATCAACGTCTTTTCCAATGAGTCAGCTCTTCCCATGAGGTGGCCAAAGTACTGGAGTTTCAGCTTTAGCATCATTCCTTCCAAAGAAATCCCAGGGCCGATCTCCTTCAGAATGGACTGGTTGGATCTCCTTGCAGTCCAAGGGACTCTCAAGAGTCTTCTCCAACACCACAGTTCAAAANGCCAAAAGTACTGGAGTTTCAGCTTTAGCATCATTCCTTCCAAAGAAATCCCAGGGCCGATCTCCTTCAGAATGGACTGGTTGGATCTCCTTGCAGTCCAAGGGACTCTCAAGAGTCTTCTCCAACACCACAGTTCAAAAGCATCAATTCTTCGGCACTCAGCCTTCTTCACAGTCCAACTCTCACATCCATCCGTGACCACTGGAAAAACCATAGCCTTGACTAGACAGACCTTAGTCGGCAAAGTAATGTCTCTGCTTTTGAATATACTATCTAGGTTGGTCATATTTAGCGATTAGCTCTTTCTTTACATAACAGTTAGCTTTGGTTATTTTAATTTACAGAAACGTCAATTATGATAATCTGCCATTTCTCCCTTGTATGTACATTATGTACCATCTGGTCTTTAACCTGAAAATGTCTACACTATGAATCATCTTTGTTAGGTCAAGTAGTGGGGATAAAAATTCACAGTAACTTACTGCAGAACCGAAGAAAGGCATTCAAAGAGAGGTACCTTCAGCGTCACACTTTGAGAAGTAGTGAGAGTGCAAACACTTGCACTAATCCACATTTACCTAATCCACATTCCATCCCTTTAACTCATACCAAAAATGTTAACAATAACTTTTAAACAAGAATGCATATAAACCTCTGAAGAAACCAGAAGAAAGAAATAGTTCAATTCTTCCCCTATAGCATGTTTTCATGTAGTTTTATTTCACATTTGGAGGTGATATTATTCCATTAAACTTAGTAGCATTTGGTCTTATACTAAGACAAGATATAAAAGTAGAAGGGTCCTTCCAAAAATGTCACTGATTTGACAATCTTAGAAGTAGTTTTAAGGTTTAGAACCCAAGAAGTAAGCTTCATCGGTCAACATTGTGATTTAAAGAAGAAAACCTAACTACTTTCTGTGGGCTTGTTTACTTTGTTAAAGCATAAGACTTATCTATGTGTTCTTTGCTAGATTAAAGCCTTGTTTTCCATCTGTTTGAGCCTCTTGTTATTTAAATTGCATTTTAGAAGAAAGTAGATGGTGGTGGTTTTGCTTTACATCAGCTGATGTTTCACAGTTGTGTTTCTAGTCCAGTTTCTAACCCTAGTTGGTAATATTATACCCTGTGATTTTGGACTCAAGAAAACCCAAATCACAGAGTAACCTGATTTTTCTTTGGAGAAAAATGTACCAGCCAGTTCCTGACTACCCAAACTGTATTTTTAATCCCAAAGTGCATGGAATTAAAATAATTTCAAGTGGGAGTACATATAAAGAGAATTACATCCTATACAGTGAAGTTAAGTGGGCCTTAAGAAGCACTGCCACCTATAAAGCTGGTGGAGATGATGGAATTCCAGCTGAGCTATTTAAAAACCTAAAAGATGATGCTGTTCAAGTGTTGCACTCAATATGTCAGCAAATTTGGAAAACTCAACAGTGGCCAGAGGACTGGAAAAGATCAGTTTTCATTCCATTCCCAAAGAAGAATAATGCCAAACTGTTCAAACTACCACCAAAACTGCACTCATTTCATATGCTAGCAAGTTAATGCTCAAAATCCTTTAAGCTAGGCGTCAGCAGTATAAGAACCAAGAACTTCCAGATGTACAAGCTGGATTTAGAAAATGCAGAGGAACCAGAGATCAAATTGCCAACATACACTGGATTATAGAGAAAGCAAGAGAACTCCAGAAAAACATCTACTTCTGCTTCATTGACTACACTAAAGCATTTGACTATGTAGATCACAACAAATTGTGGAAAATCCTTAGAGAGATGGGAATACCAGTCTATCTTAGCTCCCTCCTGAGAAACCTGTATGCAGGTCAAGAAACAACAGTTAGTAGTGGGCACAGAACAGCAGACTGGTTCAAAATTGGGAAAGGAGTCTGTCAAGGCTGAATGTTATCGCCCTGCTTATCTAACTTCTATCCAGAGCACATCATGCGAAATGCTCGGCTGGAGAAAGCAAAAGTTGGAATCAAGATTGCTAAGAGAAATCAATAACCTCAGATATGCAGATGATATCACCCTAATGGTAGAAAGTGAAGAACTGAAGACCTCCTGATGAAGGTAAAAAAGCTGGATTAAAATACAGCGTTCAAAAAACTGAGATCATGGCATCCAGTCCCATCACCATGGCAAATAGATGGGGAAAAAGTGGAAACTGACAGATTTTATTTTCTTGGGCTCCAAAATCACTGTGAACAGTGACTGCAGCCATGAAATGAAAAAATCCTTGCTCCTTGGAAAGAAAGCTATGACAAACCTAGACAGCATATTTAAAAGCAAAGATACCACTTTGCCGACAAAGGTCCATATAGTCCAAGCTATGATTTCTCTAGTAGTTGTATACAGACATGAGAGTTGGACCATAAAGAAGGCTGAGCATCAGAGAATTCATGCTTTCAAATTGTGGTGCTGGAGAAGATTCTTGAGAGTCCCTTGGACAGTAAGGAAATCAAACCAGTCAATCCTAAAAGAAATCAGTCCTGAATATTCACTGGAAGGACTGTCGCTGAAACTGAAGCTCCAATACTTTGGCCACCTGATGTGAAGAGCTTATTCACTGGAAAAGACCTTGATGCTGGGAAAGATTGAAGGCAGGAGGAGAAAGGGTTGACGNACCATAAAGAAGGCTGAGCATCAGAGAATTCATGCTTTCAAATTGTGGTGCTGGAGAAGATTCTTGAGAGTCCCTTGGACAGTAAGGAAATCAAACCAGTCAATCCTAAAGGAAATCAGTCCTGAATATTCACTGGAAGGACTGTCGCTGAAACTGAAGCTCCAATACTTTGGCCACCTGATGTGAAGAGCTTATTCACTGGAAAAGACCTTGATGCTGGGAAAGATTGAAGGCAGGAGGAGAAAGGGTTGACGGAGGATGAGATGGTTGGATGACATCAGCTACTCAATGGACTTGAGTGTTCGCAAACTTCTGGAGATAGTGAAAGACAAGGAAGCTTGGTGTGCTGCAGTTCATGGGGTTGCAAAGAGTTGGACAAAACTTAGTGACTAAACAAAAACAGTAAACTAACCTCCCAGCTACTGGTACATGGACAAAGATTCTTCTTCTAGAGAGTTCTGTGATCCCTATTATTGAACAAGGTCCTTAACATTTATTAAAACAGCAGATGAGTGCTGTTGGGGAAGTAGCAATATTCTTAATGTCTGTAGCCTGAGAATGAGACCACTTTCTGGCAGGGTTTAACCCATACATCAATCCAAATCTACTTTTTGACCCAGATTAGTTGTGCCTTACATGCTGTGGGAGAAAACTAACTGTATGTAAATTGGTGCCACTAAGATTTCATGGCACCCAAGTGGAGATACCTTAGAGGTTATTAAATATATGACCTGAGGTTTAAGAATGAGAGCCAAAGTAGAGATTTTAGGTCTGGTAGTCCTTAGCGTAGAGTTTAAGGCTAATTGAAGCCAAGGTCGGTGTGACCTTATCAGGGAAGANCATACATCAATCCAAATCTACTTTTTGACCCAGATTAGTTGTGCCTTACATGCTGTGGGAGAAAACTAACTGTATGTAAATTGGTGCCACTAAGATTTCATGGCACCCAAGTGGAGATACCTTAGAGGTTATTAAATATATGACCTGAGGTTTAAGAATGAGAGCCAAAGTAGAGATTTTAGGTCTGGTAGTCCTTAGCGTAGAGTTTAAGGCTAATTGAAGCCAAGGTCGGTGTGACCTTATCAGGGAAGAAGATTATTTTTTTTTTAGTAAGGAACCATGATTTTTCTTTAACCTACCAGAGATTGTCCACAGAAAGTTTCAGTCATTTAAATATCAGATGATTTAACAGAAAAGTTTGGATAGTTGACTTCTCTTGATAATAAGACAACTTGCATTCCTGCACAGCAGCCGTAGGTTGGAGCTGACAAGCTGCCTTCTGTAGACAGGTAGAGCATATGCTCCTTGATTCCTCAAGGTTCCCACTACTTGCTCCTGGCTTCACCCATTTATATGCAAGCCTACCAGCCATAGACATTTGAATTTGTAATTTCTGATAGACAATTGTAAGCACATATCTCTGCTTTTGATTTCATTCTCTCATTCCCTGAATGAACAGTATTTTTACAATTGAATAGGAGCTAAAGTGTGGCTTTTTGGTAGGGTCATTTGCATCATTAGAGAGATGCAACTAGTAAGAGGAACTCTTAGCAGTTGTTTAGGTAGCCATTCATTGTGCAGATGAAGAATATAAGATCCAGAGAGGCAGGGGCAGAGGCTAACTTAGAGTTGACAGTAAGTTCNAAAGAGTTGGACAAAACTTAGTGACTAAACAAAAACAGTAAACTAACCTCCCAGCTACTGGTACATGGACAAAGATTCTTCTTCTAGAGAGTTCTGTGATCCCTATTATTGAACAAGGTCCTTAACATTTATTAAAACAGCAGATGAGTGCTGTTGGGGAAGTAGCAATATTCTTAATGTCTGTAGCCTGAGAATGAGACCACTTTCTGGCAGGGTTTAACCCATACATCAATCCAAATCTACTTTTTGACCCAGGTTAGTTGTGCCTTACATGCTGTGGGAGAAAACTAACTGTATGTAAATTGGTGCCACTAAGATTTCATGGCACCCAAGTGGAGATGCCTTGGAGGTTATTAAATATATGACCTGAGGTTTAAGAATGAGAGCCAAAGTAGAGATTTTAGGTCTGGTAGTCCTTAGCGTAGAGTTTAAGGCTAATTGAAGCCAAGGTCGGTGTGACCTTATCAGGGAAGATTTTTTTTTTTTAGTAAGGAACCATGATTTTTCTTTAACCTACCAGAGATTGTCCACAGAAAGTTTCAGTCATTTAAATATCAGATAATTTAACAGAAAAGTTTGGGTAGTTTACTTCTCTTGATAATAAGACAACTTGCATTCCTGCACAGCAGCCGTAGGCTGAGTTGACAAGCTGCCTTCTGAAGACAGGTAGAGCATATGCTCCTTGGTTCCTCAAGGTTCCCACTACTTGCTCCCGGCTTCACCCATTTATATGCAAGCCTACCAGCCGTAGACATTTGAATTTGTAATTTCTGATAGACAATTGTAAGCACATATCTCTTCTTTTGATTTCATTCTCTCATTCCCTGAATGAACAATATTTTTACAATTGAATAGGAGCTAAAGTGTGGCTTTTTGGTAGGGTCGTTTGCATCCTTAGAGAGATGTAACTATTAAATGTTACAGTAAGAGGAACTCTTAGCAGTTGTTTAGGTAGCCATTCGTTGTGCAGATGAAGAATATAAGATCCAGAGAGGCAGGGGCAGAGGCTAACTTAGAGTTGACAGTAAGTTCACATCATGAGAAGGATGGGAAACATGGTCACATGGTTCCTAGAACTTGGAATCTTTAATTATTAACATATCCTGACATATTTGTTCTTAATTGAGTAGAAAAGTCTATTTATATCTGGATGGGAATTAAGAGACACCAAGAATGAAGTTAAAAACTAACTAATTTTGTATCTTATTAAAATATGAATATACAGTATACAGAATTTGAAGGGATTATAAATTTACTTATTGCAGTTGTGCTTTGCACAGTGCCTTAAAAAAAAATCTGCTTATTTCTACCTATTGAGAGAAAAATAGCTATTTCCTCACTATTTTCCTTTGGATCACATTGCGTTTTTTCCCAACACAGTTTGCAAGGCAGCCAAATTAAAAGGCCCACAGCCACCACCCTCCACCCAAGATTCAAAGGAATCATTTGGTGTGAAAAGTATGAGTCATGCCGGTCTCAACACCAGCCAATTACTGATTGCCCATGCTATATTTTATCATCCCAAATACATGGAATTAAAATAATTGCAAATATGTGTACACACACAAAGAGAAATACATCAAACGCACATAGCTCTCTGCTGTTGGTGGGAGGACAGAGTNCATTTTTTCCCAACACAGTTTGCAATGCAGCCAAATTAAAAGGCCCACAGCCACCACCCTCCACCCAAGATTCAAAGGAATCATTTGGTGTGAAAAGTATGAGTCATGCCGGTCTCAACACCAGCCAATTACTGATTGCCCATGCTATATTTTATCATCCCAAATACATGGAATTAAAATAATTGCAAATATGTGTACACACACAAAGAGAAATACATCAAACGCACATAGCTCTCTGCTGTTGGTGGGAGGACAGAGTTATTTTCTCTGAGTGGTGTGTGATTTCTGTTTTGAGCAATATGCTTAACTTGAACCTGCATTTATTAAATGGCAGATGAGTGCAGGCAGGTTGATAATGAGGTGCCATCTAGCAAGATTAACCCTTCAACAAGCTTAGAGGCATGAATAGTCCCATCCAGTTACCAGCTGCAGTACACATTTACCTACTAGTGTTTAAACAACCTTATTCTCTCTGAAGGTCTTTGTAACCCTCACTGCATATGGAGCCATTATTGGAGCACAGGCCAGTGAGCTGAGTCCAGGTGGGGAAGATCCCCTGGAGAAGGGAATGGCTACCCACTCCAGTATTCTTGCCTGGAGAATTACATAGAGGAGTCTGGTGGGCTACAGTCCATGGGTTCACAAAGAGTCAGACTTGCCTGAGTGACTAACACTTGACTTTCACTTTCTGTGAGCTAAGCATGAGTATGGCCCAGCCACTAGTCAGAGTTAAGCATTGAGAACATTGAAAAAATTGACGGTCAAGGAACCATTAAACCAAGAAGCAGAGTCTAGATGAGAAGATACAACACTTACTGAGTTTCATTATAGCACCTGTAGGAGAAGAAACACTTTTTTCTCTATAGTTTTTTCTAACTAATCCAATAGTCAATTTAGCAGAGGACAGACTAACAGAAGAAAAACAACTGTAATTATATATGTACAGATTCCATAAGAACATTGGACGGGAGGGCAAGATGGGCATTTGAGATTACATGCCACTCTGAGTTGAGGATTGGTATAGGAACCTGAGGATTCAAAGAGTGAAGTTGCTCAGTCATGTCCGACTCTTTGCCACCTCATGGACTATAACCTATCAGGCTCCTCCGTCCATGGGATTTTCCAGGCAAGGGTGCTGGAGTGGATTGCCATTTCCTTCTCCAAAGAGGAGGAGGTTAATTCTCAGGACAGTAAGTGGTGCAAATGTTTGGTAATTAGATATTTATACTACCACACAGATAGGTCGTGCTTGCTTCGGCAGCACATATACTAAAATTATAACAATACAGAGATTAGCATGGGCCCTGCACGGGTCATGGTGGAGAGGTCTGACAGAATGCGGTCCACTGGAGAAAGGAATGGCAAACCATTNAAGAGGAGGAGGTTAATTCTCAGGACAGTAAGTGGTGCAAATGTTTGGTAATTAGATATTTATACTACCACACAGATAGGTCGTGCTTGCTTCGGCAGCACATATACTAAAATTATAACAATACAGAGATTAGCATGGGCCCTGCACGGGTCATGGTGGAGAGGTCTGACAGAATGCGGTCCACTGGAGAAAGGAATGGCAAACCATTTCAGTATTCTTGCCTTGAGAACCCCATGAACAGTATGA
>SJYA01012184.1:0-17833 GCA_006410615.1 Neotragus moschatus
ATGCGTGGATGGGGGGCCCTTCCAGGCCAGGCTGGGTTGGGGAGCCAGCTCCGCACCACCCCTGTGGTCGCTGCTGCGGCCCTATTTGCATAATTTTGAAGTTGATTGGCCTGAAGGCAACTTCGCTTAATCACAGCTGACAAGTCTCTGGTTGCAACGGCAGCTGCTTCCAATTAGCTGTGTTGGTGCCGTGGTTTGTTAGACTCTCCCAGCAGCCCCTCTCCCAGCCCTCCACCTCCCAGCCCTCCACCTCCCAGCCCCCCTTATCAGGCCCAGAAGGAACCCGCGGGGCCTGTAGCTGCCTGGGGGACGGGCCCCCTTCTCCCTGTGTGTGGACAGCCCAGGATGCAGCCGTGGGGCCCTGCCAGCTCCCAGGAGATGCTGCCACGCTGGGCTGTGGACTGTGCTTTGGGCACTGAGGCTCCAATGCGGGGGTGTGAAAGCTGGGCTGCCCGGTTTGTTAATAAAGTTTTATTGGCACACAGCCTCTGCCACGCAGCTCATATTGTCTACGGGTGCTTTCTTGCTCTCATGGCAGCTCTGAGTCATTGTGACCCACAGAGCCCTTAATATGTACTGTCTGGCCCTTCACAGAAAAATTTCCCTGCCTCTGACCTAGCTCAGACGTTCCCATAACACAGCATGTGTCAGAATCCCTCGGAAAGCTGGTAAAATACAAATTCCTTGTCCCCACCCTGGTTCTAGTCCAACAGGTCCCAGGGGGCCTGCAGCCAGCATTTCTAACCAGCTCCCAGATGAAGCACAAGCCCACACTCCAGGCCGCACTGGTCTAGCCACCTCCAGGGTCCCTCACGGCAGTTTCCATCCACCTCACCCTACTCTGAACACCATCCTCATTAGACAGAAGAGGAAACCAAGGGTCCTAGGGGTCCCTGGCTTCTTCATGGTCCTGAGCTGACAAATTCTGGCTCTTCCCCACCACCTGCTCTGCCGTTGACCCAGACACCTCTCCCCAGATACAGCATATCCCAGGGTAACCCAGGCCCCCAGCTGGCTCACTGGGCTTGGTCAGTTCCCTATCTGAGCTCTACACTGGGGTCTCATTAGTAACCTAACTCCTTGGCAAGTGAGAATGTCAGTCTTCCTTGGGAGTGTGCTCTCAGGAAATCGGGGCATCAAGGTAGCTCGTGGGGGCTCAGGTACCTCCCCTCCCCCGACGCCTGCACTAGGTTCCCGGCGTCCAACTGGCGTCATCTCCCCACCGGAGCAGAGACCCTGCTGCCACCCCCCGAATCGCCCGCTGTCATTCTGTGGATGATCGAGCGTGCCTCACACCCAGCACCCTCTTCACCCATCACCTTCCCGTGACCTGGGAGAGGTGGGGAGGCGCAGGACACCCACTTACAGAGGCTGGGCGATCTGTCCAAGGAGGTCGGGCTACATCATGTGGGCCCACCTGGTTTGGGGGCACAGTGCTGAGCGTAGGAGGATCAGTCATGACCAGTGTCCTCAGTTTACAGATGAGGAGGCCAAGTTACCCAGATTCATGACCAGGAAATTCCTGAAGGGGTAGAGTGTCTGGGACTCCCCCGGGAGGAGGTGGGAATCACACAGAGACAGATTCTTACAGGAATCAGGACATCCCAGCAGCAGGGGATAAACATCCTCGGCCTCGCCAGCCAGCGTGATGGCTGGAACAGGAGCCCCACGCCCCTGGGGCCGCCCCCATCGCCCCCACTCCTCTCTGTGCCTCCCTGTAGGCATCCTTCAAAAGCACGTTTTTCATTCCTTTTGGACCGTGCAGGGTGTGGCCTGGGGACGGGAGTGCCTCCCTCGGCCCAGGGTTGCTAGAAGGCCCCGTGACGTGCGTTTGAGCGGCTGCAGGACGTTCGGTGTTTGGACGTCCTGCAGTCCTTCTCCGGTCCCTCCAGCTGGACTGTCTCCAGGGTTCCCATCCCACACACAGGGCGGCTGAGAAGGTTCTCGCACCTTGCGCCCACAGCCAGTAGGGCCTTCGCTGAGCCCGGGTTGGGGGTGTTAGTACTGCACATCACAGGGTCTCCGAGGACCTGCCGCGCGTAGGAGGCTGCCCCGAGCTTGTTGTGGGGTCCTGCTCCCTCCAAGGACCCCTGTCAGCCCTCCAGGCAGACCAGCATGTGCTGATTACAGCCTCTTTTAAGGAGGAGTGAAGGAGTTCCCACTGTGTAGGGTCGTCGCCCACGGTAAACTCCATGATGCCGCCGGACTTTCATACGATGACGCGTGTGCCCAGCATCTGGCTGAGGCAGCCCACCTCAGAGAGGTCAAGGCACTGGCCCAGGGTCACACAGCCGAGCAGCGGCAGAGCCCAAGGTCGGACCCCTTTCTTCCGGTTCTCCGCGGCTCTGCTGCGCCTCAGACCAGAGGCAGGGGAAGCCGTGTTCCTGGGGTGCCAGCCACCCCCTCCCCAGTCCTGTGTTCATTGCACTGAAGGGACCCTCTCTCCCGTGTGTCTCAGTCTCTCTGCCTCCTCTCTTACCTGTCCCCACTGCCAAATGCTCTGGTGTGAGTTGAGTCTCAGCTTCACCCCAGCTAGCTGGGTGACCCAGGGTGAGTTACTTAAACTCTCTGGGCCTCGGTTTCCTCATCTATAAACTGAGGGTAAACTCAACACCTCCTGATCGTCAAGATTAAATTAACACCCACCCCCCATCCCGCCAGGCTGGCTCGGGCACTTCTGGGCTCCCACAGCCCCCTGGCTTCATCCTCACAGCACTGGTCACCCTGGGCTGCCACTGTCCACCTGGGTGGTGACTGGATGAGGGGCACCCANACTTTCATACGATGACGCGTGTGCCCAGCATCTGGCTGAGGCAGCCCACCTCAGAGAGGTCAAGGCACTGGCCCAGGGTCACACAGCCGAGCAGCGGCAGAGCCCAAGGTCGGACCCCTTTCTTCCGGTTCTCCGCGGCTCTGCTGCGCCTCAGACCAGAGGCAGGGGAAGCCGTGTTCCTGGGGTGCCAGCCACCCCCTCCCCAGTCCTGTGTTCATTGCACTGAAGGGACCCTCTCTCCCGCGTGTCTCAGTCTCTCTGCCTCCTCTCTTACCTGTCCCCACTGCCAAATGCTCTGGTGTGAGTTGAGTCTCAGCTTCACCCCAGCTAGCTGGGTGACCCAGGGTGAGTTACTTAAACTCTCTGTGCCTCAGTTTCCTCATCTATAAACTGAGGGTAAACTCAACACCTCCTGATCGTCAAGATTAAATTAACACCCACCCCCCATCCCGCCAGGCTGGCTCGGGCACTTCTGGGCTCCCACAGCCCCCTGGCTTCATCCTCACAGCACTGGTCACCCTGGGCTGCCACTGTCCACCTGGGTGGTGACTGGATGAGGGGCACCCGGGCCCGTCTGGACCCAGCGCTCTGTCTGCTGTAAGCAGAGCACTTGTGACTTCAGGGGACAAGAAAGGTTTATCTCTGGCCCTGCTCAGGACAGGCAGGGTCCTGCGAGGGGAGGGAGGGAGAGGGAAGCGGCCTCCGTTCTGGCCTGGCTTTAAAGGCCGCTGTGGCACCCGTCACGACAGAAATGCCAGCTACAGGCGGGGCAGTGGGACAAGACACAGAGGGCCCTGGGTGTGGAGTCGGTGCCTGGAGCAGGGGAGACCCGGCTGTTGAGGCCCGCGGGCCCTTTGACTATGTCCAGAGGGTCACATGATGTGTTTCCCACAGCAGCCGATGCAGGCAGCTCTCTCTGGCAGAGAGGGCTCCTGCTGCCAGCTGGGGAAGTGCTGGGGGGTGGGAGTGTGTGTGGAAGGGGGCAGCCGGGAAGCCAGCCCAGCTGTGGAGTCAGGTGGACATACCCTCCTCCACGGGCTCTGCGTGTCTGGGTTCCTTTCCCAGAGCACAGCAGGCTGAATGCATTCGCCAGCGCATCTCGCCGGGGCAGTGCCCAGCAGGAGGACGGCCTCCGGAAGTGGCATCGCTGGCCAGCATCTGGCTAAGACCTGGAGAGTCTCTCTCATCATGTGACATGTTAGCTCAGATGTGCCTCTGCAGCCCCAGCTCAGCTGCTTCTAAGCCATAAGACCTCATGAGGACTAGCCTCGGTTTGTTCACCTGTAAAATGGGACTCTTTGTGGGCTGTTGTGAAGACAGAAAGGCGGGGAGACCTGACCCTGGCCCCGGGAACAGTCTCCAGACAGCACCCCTGGCCTGAGCTGGGCCCCCACCACTGAGGCAGGGCCGAGGCTCTCTCCAGCTGCACGGCCTCCTCCTGCCCAGAAGGACCCGCTGAGCTACCATCCACATTGGCCGGCAGCCATGCTCCTTGGCCTACAGGCCAAGGCTCGATTGAGTCGCTCTCATTTATTGGGGTGTAGGCTTGATCGTGGTTGGGAGCCCAGAAGGCTGGGGCTGCAATGGACAGGGTTCCTGGGTGTTCCCAGATCCGCGCCACGTATAGGTACGACTTCCTTTGGAGCAAACCATCCTGAGCCCGGCCAAGCCTGGACAAGCGCCTCACCTGGGGGAAGAGCTGGGCCAGGCCGTGGAGTGACTTTCAGTCCCAGAAGGACATGAGGGGCCCCAGTGAAGGCTGTGTAGGGCAGGATGTGGGGAGGAGAGCAGGCTCTAGGCAGAGAGGCTAGGCACCCCACATGGGGTGCACAGAAGTTGGTCTGGGACCACCAGCTCGGGTCCTCTGCCTGCAAGTTGTGTGACCTTAGGCAAGTTGCAGACCATCTCTGTGCTTTGGTGTCTCCATGTCAAGAGCCTACCCCAGCTGGCGGGTGAATAGAGGGTCAAATGCCCAGATAGGCTCGAGCTTTGTGACCCAGCGAGGAAGCCGGGATGGGAGGGAATTCAGAGTTGGGGAAGAAGCATGAGACTCTAACCTAGGGCAGCTTCAGCCCCCTCCCCCAGCCACCAGCCCCCCCTTTAAGCTCCTCCCCAAAGTTGGATGCCTTTGGGCCCTGCCCTGGTGACCGGTACCTCTTCTCATCTGTCCTTCACGTCCAGCTCCCTGGATGGTCTCTTCCTGTGCTTACGCCCGACTGGCCAGCCTGGCATGGCCAGGCAGATGACGGGGTAGGCAGACCCCAGGGCCATGGCTGGCTGCCCCCCCTTCCATGTGAGCGTGGGCCAGCCCCTGCCTGCCTTCCCTCACCCATCGGGTTCAGTCTTCATCTCTGCTTCCCACCCCTTCCTCACCTGAAATGGCCAAACCCCTGGTTTATGACCCTTGCGGGCAGGCCCTGCAGAGTCCCATCACACCTACTGTGTGCCAGGAGTGCTCACAGGGTGCCTCCTGCTCCCACTGCAGCCACCCCCTCCCGGAGCCCGGTCCCACCCCTTGGCCTTTGGACACGCCTGGCTCCGGGCTGGTGTGCTCCCTTGCCAGGCCCATCTCATCCAGTCTGGAGGAGCCCGCTGACCTCACCGATCTTGTGTTCCTTGGGGACACCCTCGACCCAGACCAGGTCAGGGCCTACCTCTGTGCTCGGGGGCCCCGAGTCACTGCACATGGGAATTTGGTTGCCTCCACGGGGGACGGGACGGGTCTGTTCGGCCCACCACTGTGTCTGCGGTCCCTAGCCCAGCATTGCTGGATGGAGGTCTCCACTGCCTCCGTGGCCGCTCCCAACAGCCCTTCAAGGGGGGGCATGCTGTCCCCACTTACAGACGAGAAACTGAGGCTGTGCTTACTTCTGCTCTCCCCACTGAAGAAGGGTCCCTGGAGCCAGAGCCCCTCCCACAGAAGGAGCTGGAAAGGGGCCCCCAGAGTGGGGAGAGAAATTGGGGCGCCCTCTGACAGTCTGCGGGTCTGTCTTTTCTCTCCCTGGCCTGACACTTTTAAGTGATTCATTCTTCATGTGATATTTTTGTGTTTCTCCACTGGGGAAAGAAAAATACCTCTGGGATTTCCAGGGGTTGGTTGTTTTATCTCCATGGTGTAGCCAAATAACTCGAGAGAACAGATAGGACTTCCTGAGCTCTCAGCTAAGCCCTCCCCTCAACCAGGGCGTTGGGGGGGGCAGGGGGAAGCGACGTGCCTTTGGCCGTGGCCCCAAGCAAGGGGCAGAGCATCCAGGCCTCCAGTGGGAATCGGGTTCCCAGCCCAGCCTCAGCTGCATGCCCTTGGGTGGATCGCTCCCCTCCCTGGGCCTCAGTTTCCCCACCTGTGAAATGAGGGAGCAGCAGTGCCCGCCTCAAACATTCAAGGAAGGGGCCTGCACGGAGGGCCTGGTGAGAGCCCAGGAAGGGTGGATAGAAACTAGCCAGGCTTAGAACTTGAACCCAGAGCCGGGTTGGTGGGGGTAGGGAGGAGGCCCTTCCGGGGTCAACTAGAAAGTTCTCTTGAGGGAGGGGCTTGGTGAGCAGGTGGTTTCCAAGTTGCTGGTGCCCTGCACGCAGTCCCATTGTCACGCCCATGCCGACGGCCTGCAGGGCGCCTTGCAGAGCTCATCGCTCCCCTCCTGCGTTGGCCCTACACTGGCCACGCAGAGCAAGCACTATCAAGCCTGCCTGACACGGGGACGGTGGGGCGGGTCAGAGGATGCAGATCCAGGACTCTGCGCTGTCCCACCTGGGCTCCCCGAGACTCTGGAGTTGGTTTCTTGGCTTGGGTCCACGGCATCCACCCAGGGCTGACCCCTGAGGTCACTCCTGGTGTCAGCAGTGAAAGTTGCCCTCCTGTCTCAGCGAGAGTCACGCTCAAGCCCGGGACTGCATCTCACCTGTTCCCATGGGGAGACGCTCTTTGCAATAAAGCCAACCTGGCATTCAGGTCCATGAGTGTTGACCGAGTTCCTGCTCTTTGGGCAGCAAACATGTATTCAGCACCTACTGTATGCAAAGCATCCTCTGTGGCGGGTAGAGAGGCACAGAACACGCCCCCCACACCCCGCCCAAGGAGCTTGTGCCGCACGGGGAAGCAATTAACAAGCAGACAAGGCAGAAGGGAGTCAGGCACACGTGATCACTCAGTCGAGTCCGGCTCTTTGCGACCGCATGGACCGTTAGCCTGCCAGGCTCCTCTGTCTGTGGGATTTTTCAGGCAAGAAGTACCTTGGAGTGGGTTGCCATTTCCTCCTCCAGGGGATCTTCCCAGCTCAGGGATTGGACCCGTGTCTCCTGAGCTGGCAGATGGATTCTTTACCATTGCACCACCTGGGAAGCTGGAAGGAAGTCAGTGCTAACTAAGGGCACTACTCTTGAAAGGAAGAATTCAAACATACTTTGCTTTGCTCGAGGGCACCCAGCAACCTCTCAGGCACCGAATCCGTTAGCTTTAGAAACAACAGTAGGCGCCACCAGGTCAGAGCCGTTTGCGGAGCATTTGCTAACTTACTAGATGTGCTGGGCGCCCTGCTAGCAGTTCCGGCGCTTCCCGTCCCTCTCAGTACCCCAGCAAGGGGCAGGGCCACGGTTCCCATCTTACAGGTGAGGAAGCCCAGAAGACTCAGCTACTTAGTGGCAGGACCCAGATTCTAGGCCAGGGGAGACCAACTCCAAAACCTGTGCCGTCTCCCCCAGCACCCACTGTGAGCCCCTGGCTTGGGGTCAGACAAACCTGAGTTCGAAACCCAGCCCCGCCACCCTCCAATTCTGAGCAAGCCACTTAGGCTCTCTGAGCTCAATTTATTTGAAAAATGGAAATGATAATATCTGCATTCATTCAACCAGTCCAACAAGTGTTTAAAAGGGCTTACTTGTGAGCCGTTAATGGAGCATTTGCTAACTTACTCGATGTGCTGGGCTCCCTGCTAGCAATTCTGGTCCTTTCCATCTGCTTACAGTGCAGGAGACCTGGGTTTGAACCCTGGGTCAGAAAGATTCTCTGGAAAAGGGGCCACAAAGAGTCGGACACAACTGAGCGACTGAACTGAACTGAACCCATTCCAGCACTCTTGCCTGGAGAGTCCCGTGGACAGAGGAGCCTGGCGGGCTACGGCCCACGGGGTCGCAGAGTCGGANCAGTGCAGGAGACCTGGGTTTGAACCCTGGGTCAGAAAGATTCTCTGGAAAAGGGGCCACAAAGAGTCGGACACAACTGAGCGACTGAACTGAACTGAACCCATTCCAGCACTCTTGCCTGGAGAGTCCCGTGGACAGAGGAGCCTGGCGGGCTACGGCCCACGGGGTCGCAGAGTCGGACACGGCTGAGTGACTGAACTGCCGTGTGCCGGCCTTTGTGCTACGTTGTGGCAAAACCAAGCGGTGTCAGCCGGCCCGGCTTCACAGTGTGCAGTCGGTGCTCAGAGGGTCCACGCTTGGGTTAATGCTCTGCCTTGGCTGTCTGGAAAGGCTCGGTGATTCTTGAACGAAGATGTTTCTCTGCATTTTTCATTTTGCATTGAGTCCTGCAAATGACGCTGCTGTTCTTGGGTCCCAGCCCTTCCTTATCCAGCTTACAGTCTGCTGTCTAGGGGAGCAGACAGGCATAGCTCAGACAGAGCCACTGTGCCCAGCATGCAACTATAAACCACCATCTGTATGCGGAGAGGTGGACAGGCTGTGAGCGCACTCGGCGGGTTCCCGACCTTGTGCCTGGGTCGGGGGGTCACCTCTTAGAGGACACTGGCTCTGGGGGATTCATCTGAATCTGCCAGGTGAGAGGTGGGCACAGGATGGGGTGGGGGCCGTGGTGAAGGGGCTGCAGAGAAGCCAATGTGGCTGGAGGGTGGGCCTCCTGGCCAGGGAGAGGTCAGGACCCTGGCAGGACTCTGGCCTTCACCCCAGTGCTGTGGGAGGCGCTTGGAAGGTTTTTTGTGGGGTTTTTTGTGTGTGTGTGTGTGGGGGGGGTTTATTCAGCTGCGCTGGGTCTTAGTTGTAGCGTATGGGATCTAGTTCCCTGACCAGGGATGGAACCCCGGTCCTTGCATCGGGAGTGAGTGAAAGCTGCTCAGTCGTGTCCGACTCTTTGCAACTCCATGGTCTATACAGATCATGGAATTCTCTGGGCCAGAATACTGGAGTAGGTAGCCTTTCCCTTCTCCAAGGGATCTTTCCAACCCAGGGATTGAACCCAGGTCTCCCACATTGCAGGTGGTTCTTTACCAGCTAAGCCGTCAGGGAAGGCAAAGTCTTAACCACTGGACCACCAAGAAAGTCCCCCCTTGGAAGGTTTTGATCAGGGGTGGCACAATGGGATTTGCATTTTGAAAGGCAGCTCTCTGACTTTGAGGGGAGGGTGAGTTTCAGGCACAGGGGTGCCGGGAGGCCCCATGTGCATGACTGATTCACGGAGAGGGTGCAAGCCATCGAGGTGGGCGCAGGTGGCCCTCAGGGCTGGCTTGAGGCTGAGAAGATGGGGAAGGGCACCCACCACAGGCTGTGGCCGTGACTGCTGGCAGCCCGGAGTCTGGCTGCCCAAAAGCATGTCACTGTCTGGCCCATATCCGTCCCGCTTCCTGGCTTCCCGCCCGCCCTCCACAGGCCTCCAGGGTCAGGAGGACATGCTCTGATCTTGCTTCGCACCAGGACTTGCTTCATTCCTGGACTTCACATTTGGACTGAGATTTCATAACCTCGAAGTGGGCGTTATCCTTAACACAAAGGTTCACAAACTCAGGACTATGGAAGGGCCTGGACGCCTGAGGACTTGCTGAGGGGCAAACTTGCCACCGATGCTGTGTGTGCTGGTCCCCGGTGTGTGGGGGTCGTGGCGGGGAGGGGTGCACGCCTGTGCCTGTGTGTGCAGTGGCAGACACGTGTGTGCACACGTGGTCTGCCTGGAGTGTGACACACCTGCCTGCCCATGGGGACTGGGCATAGGAGCAGAGCGCGGGCTTTGAATCCTGCCTCTGCCCCACCCAACCCTCCCAGGGAGGGCCAGGGGAACAGCCCTCAGGGTGTCAAGAAGTAGGTGAGCTCGTCAGAGTCCTTGCCTCTCAGCCCAGGCCGGGCGCCCAGCCGCTGTCTCCGGGGTTAGTTCCAATACCCGTCTTGTGGGCACCTGTTCTGCCCGCAGGACTGTTTGTGAGGCCCCAGAGGGCTCTGCCCTTGTTTCATGATTAATTCACAGAGCTCATACTGCTGTTAATAATAATAAGAATACCCAGGCTTAGTTACTAGCTCATCATGGGATCACTTGCTTCCTGACTCTCCCCCACAGTCCCCTTGTCGTCCCGTGGCAGCCAGACCTGGTCCTTGTCTGTGGCTGAACCCCAATGCCACCCAGCCCTGGGTTTGGCTCTTAGCAGAGGCCTGTTCACTGACAGGCATGCAAAAGAGGACCCATTCCCTGGACAGGAGGGGTCGAGAGGGTGAACCAAATCACCAGCTTCCCGGGCCAGGCGGCATTTGCGCCGGGCTCTGTGGTAGGTCCGATGTGGACATCTGAGCTGGGGGAAGAGATGCCCAGGGAGGGGCCAGCCTGAGCAGAGGGCCTGCCTTCTGAGCTCTGCCGCCTGTGCCTGGCGCCCAGGAGGCTGGCACGGGGCCTGTCCTCGCCCCACAGAGCTGCACCCTGCAGGCATGGGTCAAGGTGGGTGTGTTCGGGTGACAGGTGCGGAACCAGTCACGGGCCCTTCTTCGTCCTCGATGCTGTGAAACAATACAGGGCTCACGTGGCCGGGTCTGAAGAGGCCAGGCACCCCCTCGGCAAGGGGTCTGGGTTCTCCACGCGCCGCCCCCGCCTGCCACTTGTTTTTCTCCAAGCCATTTGCTCTCAAGTCAGGACACAAACCGAGCTCTCAGCCGTGCCAGCCTTTGGAGCCCACCCTGGGGAGTGAGAGAATTAGAGGGAGGGAAGCTTCGCTGAGAGATGGGCACCCCCACTGAACCTTGAAAGCTGGTTCCAGGCTGCCAGGGCGTGGACTTGAACCTGAGGAGGTGGGTGGGTGGTTGGATGGGCACTTTGGGAAGCTGGTCCTAGGCCCGCAGGACCCGGCCTGGTGGGCGAGACTGGGGCAGAGGCAGCTGGCGGCTGGTGAGGAGCGGCGCTCCCCACGGACACTTTTGAGCTCCAAGCCCCGTTTCCAAGCCCTCGGATGCGTCACTTCGTTCAATCATCCCAAAGACTCTGTGAATTAGCTACTATTTTTATCCTCCTTTTAGGGCCAAGGAGACTTGTCCCAGGACACACAGGGAGTGGTTACAAAAGGTGGAGCCAGGCAGTGTGGCCCAAGTTCAAGGCCCGTCATTCGAGCCCCGCTGCCCTTGACCCAGTCCAGGCAAGAACTGATGCTCTTGTCCACACCTAGGGGAGCTCATGGTAGGCTGAGCAGAGGTCTGGGAGAAGCTGGGAGAGGATGAGGAAACTCTAGGTGTTGGGCCAGTGGCCGCCAGGCGTGCGGGGTCTTGGGGGGCGGGAGTCTGGGGCAGTGGCCCCCTGCCCAGCGCCCCTTCCCACCACTGCCCCTGTCCCCAGCCCTGCCTGGCCTGGCCGACTTGAGAACCGATCTGTTGTTGCTGCCGGTGGGGTTTAATTCATCTTCGCCGGCTCTGTTTCTCTTCACATGCCCTGCTTCCCTTCCACTCAGGCCTTGCCAAATTCGGTGTTTAAAAATACTCCTCGGATCTGGGAACAGCAGTCCCCGGCTGACCCGAGGGGCGGACGCGGAGATGCGTGCCTGACGTGTGCTTCTGGAGGCCGTCTGCTCTGGGAGTCCCGCTCACCCAGAACGTTCTCCCCATGACGCGAGCTTTTACCTTCGGCCACCAGCTCCCACGGTGGGCAGTTTTCCGGTTCTCAGAGGAATAGAACCCGGGACGATCAATTAGGCCTTCTCTCATAGCTCAGCTGGTAAAGAATCCGCCTGCTGTGCAGGAGACCTGAGTTCGATCCCTGGGTCCGGGAGATCCTCTGGAGAAGGAAATGGCAACCCACTCCAGTATTCTTGCCTGGGAAATCCCATGACAGAGGAGCCTGGTGGGCNCCCAGGGATTGAACCCAGGTCTCCCACATTGCAGGTGGTTCTTTACCAGCTAAGCCGTCAGGGAAGGCAAAGTCTTAACCACTGGACCACCAAGAAAGTCCCCCCTTGGAAGGTTTTGATCAGGGGTGGCACAATGGGATTTGCATTTTGAAAGGCAGCTCTCTGACTTTGAGGGGAGGGTGAGTTTCAGGCACAGGGGTGCCGGGAGGCCCCATGTGCATGACTGATTCACGGAGAGGGTGCAAGCCATCGAGGTGGGCGCAGGTGGCCCTCAGGGCTGGCTTGAGGCTGAGAAGATGGGGAAGGGCACCCACCACAGGCTGTGGCCGTGACTGCTGGCAGCCCGGAGTCTGGCTGCCCAAAAGCATGTCACTGTCTGGCCCATATCCGTCCCGCTTCCTGGCTTCCCGCCCGCCCTCCACAGGCCTCCAGGGTCAGGAGGACATGCTCTGATCTTGCTTCGCACCAGGACTTGCTTCATTCCTGGACTTCACATTTGGACTGAGATTTCATAACCTCGAAGTGGGCGTTATCCTTAACACAAAGGTTCACAAACTCAGGACTATGGAAGGGCCTGGACGCCTGAGGACTTGCTGAGGGGCAAACTTGCCACCGATGCTGTGTGTGCTGGTCCCCGGTGTGTGGGGGTCGTGGCGGGGAGGGGTGCACGCCTGTGCCTGTGTGTGCAGTGGCAGACACGTGTGTGCACACGTGGTCTGCCTGGAGTGTGACACACCTGCCTGCCCATGGGGACTGGGCATAGGAGCAGAGCGCGGGCTTTGAATCCTGCCTCTGCCCCACCCAACCCTCCCAGGGAGGGCCAGGGGAACAGCCCTCAGGGTGTCAAGAAGTAGGTGAGCTCGTCAGAGTCCTTGCCTCTCAGCCCAGGCCGGGCGCCCAGCCGCTGTCTCCGGGGTTAGTTCCAATACCCGTCTTGTGGGCACCTGTTCTGCCCGCAGGACTGTTTGTGAGGCCCCAGAGGGCTCTGCCCTTGTTTCATGATTAATTCACAGAGCTCATACTGCTGTTAATAATAATAAGAATACCCAGGCTTAGTTACTAGCTCATCATGGGATCACTTGCTTCCTGACTCTCCCCCACAGTCCCCTTGTCGTCCCGTGGCAGCCAGACCTGGTCCTTGTCTGTGGCTGAACCCCAATGCCACCCAGCCCTGGGTTTGGCTCTTAGCAGAGGCCTGTTCACTGACAGGCATGCAAAAGAGGACCCATTCCCTGGACAGGAGGGGTCGAGAGGGTGAACCAAATCACCAGCTTCCCGGGCCAGGCGGCATTTGCGCCGGGCTCTGTGGTAGGTCCGATGTGGACATCTGAGCTGGGGGAAGAGATGCCCAGGGAGGGGCCAGCCTGAGCAGAGGGCCTGCCTTCTGAGCTCTGCCGCCTGTGCCTGGCGCCCAGGAGGCTGGCACGGGGCCTGTCCTCGCCCCACAGAGCTGCACCCTGCAGGCATGGGTCAAGGTGGGTGTGTTCGGGTGACAGGTGCGGAACCAGTCACGGGCCCTTCTTCGTCCTCGATGCTGTGAAACAATACAGGGCTCACGTGGCCGGGTCTGAAGAGGCCAGGCACCCCCTCGGCAAGGGGTCTGGGTTCTCCACGCGCCGCCCCCGCCTGCCACTTGTTTTTCTCCAAGCCATTTGCTCTCAAGTCAGGACACAAACCGAGCTCTCAGCCGTGCCAGCCTTTGGAGCCCACCCTGGGGAGTGAGAGAATTAGAGGGAGGGAAGCTTCGCTGAGAGATGGGCACCCCCACTGAACCTTGAAAGCTGGTTCCAGGCTGCCAGGGCGTGGACTTGAACCTGAGGAGGTGGGTGGGTGGTTGGATGGGCACTTTGGGAAGCTGGTCCTAGGCCCGCAGGACCCGGCCTGGTGGGCGAGACTGGGGCAGAGGCAGCTGGCGGCTGGTGAGGAGCGGCGCTCCCCACGGACACTTTTGAGCTCCAAGCCCCGTTTCCAAGCCCTCGGATGCGTCACTTCGTTCAATCATCCCAAAGACTCTGTGAATTAGCTACTATTTTTATCCTCCTTTTAGGGCCAAGGAGACTTGTCCCAGGACACACAGGGAGTGGTTACAAAAGGTGGAGCCAGGCAGTGTGGCCCAAGTTCAAGGCCCGTCATTCGAGCCCCGCTGCCCTTGACCCAGTCCAGGCAAGAACTGATGCTCTTGTCCACACCTAGGGGAGCTCATGGTAGGCTGAGCAGAGGTCTGGGAGAAGCTGGGAGAGGATGAGGAAACTCTAGGTGTTGGGCCAGTGGCCGCCAGGCGTGCGGGGTCTTGGGGGGCGGGAGTCTGGGGCAGTGGCCCCCTGCCCAGCGCCCCTTCCCACCACTGCCCCTGTCCCCAGCCCTGCCTGGCCTGGCCGACTTGAGAACCGATCTGTTGTTGCTGCCGGTGGGGTTTAATTCATCTTCGCCGGCTCTGTTTCTCTTCACATGCCCTGCTTCCCTTCCACTCAGGCCTTGCCAAATTCGGTGTTTAAAAATACTCCTCGGATCTGGGAACAGCAGTCCCCGGCTGACCCGAGGGGCGGACGCGGAGATGCGTGCCTGACGTGTGCTTCTGGAGGCCGTCTGCTCTGGGAGTCCCGCTCACCCAGAACGTTCTCCCCATGACGCGAGCTTTTACCTTCGGCCACCAGCTCCCACGGTGGGCAGTTTTCCGGTTCTCAGAGGAATAGAACCCGGGACGATCAATTAGGCCTTCTCTCATAGCTCAGCTGGTAAAGAATCCGCCTGCTGTGCAGGAGACCTGAGTTCGATCCCTGGGTCCGGGAGATCCTCTGGAGAAGGAAATGGCAACCCACTCCAGTATTCTTGCCTGGGAAATCCCATGACAGAGGAGCCTGGCGGGCCACAGTCCGTGGGGTCTCAAGAGTCGGACATGACTGAGCGACTAAACCACCATGATAAATTGAATTTGTCTGTAGTAATGTGCCTTCTGGGGGTTGGGGGGTTCCGGAGGCCCTGGAAACTCCTAAGTGCCTGGAGGGACTGCCTGCTTGGAAACTGGGCTTGCTCCCTGGTGGAGCCGGTGGGCGGCTGTGTGACTGCAGGCAAGTCGCTTCACCTCTCTGGGCCTCGGTGTCCTTTACCAGATAGGCGTTTGATGGCTGCTTGATCGGGCTGTCGGGGATCATCTGAGAAAACATGGCGAAAAGCCAGCACACAGCACCCATGGAGAAGTCGGCTGGTCTGAGCTAGCCCCAGGGCGCAGCCCCAGAGGCAGGGCCAGCCCTGCGGGGCGGGAGAGGGGCTGCTCACTCTGTCAGTCCCAACTCCTGCCTCTGCTGGGGGGGCTGCCCCCAGATGTCACCAGTGTGACACACCCAGGTTCCCCTCTGCAGGCTCCAAGGAGGGGCCAAGGCAAATGTGGGTGCTGCAGATGGCGTGACCTCTGGGCTGGCCCTCTCATGGGAACCCCGTGGGGCTGGTATCCAAAGCCACTCTGTTCCGGCCTGGCCGGGAACAGAGTCGCTGGCTGGCTTTGAGCTTTGCTGTCTCGGGTCGTGACAAATGGAATTTTTATGTAAGTTCCCAGTGACTCTCTGTGGAATTTTCTTTCCACCACAAATTCAGCCTTCAGGGCTGGCACCTGAGCTGCCCGGGGGAGCCTGGGGAGGTGGGTGGCCCCCACCCCAACCCTTGTCCCACCTGCAGGGCTGCGGCGTCCATCACCCGTTGACTCATCCTTAGGCAGCCACACAGGGGGACGTGGTGGGGATTGGAGGCCTGAATGGGGGAGGGGGCTGAGCAGATCACGGAAGGGCTCCACTGGATGGGGGCATGGACGCGGCAGACATGGCACATCCCCGTGGTGGGTACACCTGTGCTGGGCGGGACCCTCACGCCCACAGCAGGCCCTGAGGCCACTGTTGCTTCAGTGCCCCCCAATAAGCCAAGAGCCGGAGTCAGCCAGGCGGGGGCTCTCACCCAGGCTATGCTAAGCCCTGACCTGGGACTTTCATGGTCTGATAGAACAGGGTGTGAAGACCAGTCCTATAAGGTAGAGCTGGGGGGCGCCCTCACCAGCACACCCTGAGTCCCTAGAACCCAGCCCAGGCCTTGGCCCAGAGCGGGGCGGGGAGTTGGGGGGGGGGGCAGTGACTGGATGCTGAGAAAATACATAAATGAATCATTGAATTAACACATTAATGAGAGATGAGATGGAACATGATAAGCCTCAATGGAGGGACAAGCTGCTTCCAACTGATGGAATCAAGGCAGGCTTCCTGGAGGAGGTGGCATTAGACCAGCTTCTAAGGCGGTGCGGTATTTGGTCTAATAGGAAAGAGAGGAGGGCGCCCCAGGTGAGTGGCAGCCCCGCTCCAGATGCACAGGGCTTTGTAGGGAGTCAGGACAGCATGAGAGAGGGCTGGGCCTGTGGCAGAGGCGGACCCCCACCTTCGCATTTCTTCAGTGAACCCACCAGCTCTCAGACTGCAGCCCCGGCTCAGAACGTGTGTGGCCCCACCCTACAGTGGCCAGAGGAGCCCAGAGTCTGGAGGCCCATCTTGGCCTCAGGGAAGCCTCAGTTTACTCATCTGCAGAATGGGGCCTCAGGGCCTGTCACTCCCCACCCCCTCACAGGATCTTTTCCAGGGTTGATCCTTAGGTTTCCCCAGTACGAAATCCTTTTCTAAGCACTTTCAAATTCTTTAATCTCCTTCATCCTCCCAGGAGTGCCCTGAGGGAGGCGGGGAGGAGGCCCAGACTCAGAGCAATTAAGAAGCTGGAAGCCGGTGGGGGCAGGGCTGCTCGAGGTGGGGGGGAGCAGAGAGGCCTGGGTGGAGGGGTGGGCAGGGGCCCTCCCCAGGGGCTGGCACCTACGTCACCGTGAGTAAGCACTGTGTTAAGGCATTCGGGCTGCGGCTCACGGCCCTGCCACCCTCTTTTCCTATTCTGGCTCACCACACTTCAGAGCTGCCCTGACACGCTGGTGCCTCCCTGCCACTCCTGCTCCAAGTGAGCTGCCCAGGGAGGGGCCGCAGAGCAGGGGCAGGGATCTGCGCGGGGGCGCCCCGTGTTTGGTGGTGGATCTGACTCCCTCTCCTGGTCCGACACTTCCAGCCCGAGTTGCCCTCCACCTCCGCACCCTCAGTAGCTTCCTGCCTCCACTCAGGATTCAGAGCTGTCCTGGACCCATGCTTGGGTCCCCAAGCTCTCCCTGGTCAGGAGAGCTGGGAAAGCAGAGGGTGGCACAGAGAACCTCGCTTGGCCCAGAGCCTGGCACATAGTGGGTGCTCAGCAAGTCCATCCCCAGCCACATGCAGCTATGACCCTGGGGGGCTCTAGCAGTCCACGCCAAGTACACAGGGGACGCTTGGGCCTCTTCCCCAGCCTGAGCTCTCAAACCCCTGGGGAGTGGGGGTGATGATAGTCAGGGAACATGTCCCTCAGGTTTATCCCCAGACCTCAACAACCTGATGTAAAGTAGCCATGGAGGGCAGAGGGCCAAGGCCCTGCCCTGGGGGGCNTCCCCAGCCTGAGCTCTCAAACCCCTGGGGAGTGGGGGTGATGATAGTCAGGGAACATGTCCCTCAGGTTTATCCCCAGACCTCAACAACCTGATGTAAAGTAGCCATGGAGGGCAGAGGGCCAAGGCCCTGCCCTGGGGGGCTTGCAGGTGCCCGCCCCTCCCCCTCCTTCCCTGGCTCCCTGCTGCTCCCACCTTAGGGCCTTTGCACCTGCTGCCCCTCGGTCCGCAAGGCTTCCTCCACCCCTACCATCACCTCCAGAACTCTGTCCTCATCCCAAACGGGAACTCTTCCCCAAGGAGCACTCTCTCTACCTCCTCCAGCCCCCACCCCGCCATCCTACTTCCTGCCTCTGTGAACTTGGCTCCTTTAGGGACCTCGGATGCCGGGACCACCCAGTATTTGTCTTTTTGTGCGTCTGGTTTGTTTCACTGAGTGTAGCGTCCTCGGGGCTCATCCGTGTTGCCGCCTGTGGAAGCGTCTCCTCCCTTCTGCAGGCTGAGTGATGTTCCACGCTTAGCACCTGC
>SJYA01012185.1:0-11851 GCA_006410615.1 Neotragus moschatus
ACCAGGGAAGCCCTGAGGGGCTCTAAGGGGTAGTAAATGGGATCAGTTAATTCAAGCTCACGGAAATAGTCCATTACCAGTAAGAATATAGTTCCCAAAGGAAAAAAATAGAGCCACTTTTCCTACACCTGTGGTACCTACCTATCTACCATCTACCTGAATATATAGAGATACAGTCTCTTCCAATAAAGTTCAGGTCCTCCTAACACAAATATCCTTTAGGGATGAAGTTAGCCCTCCTAAACGCAATACTTCCATCTTATGAGTAGTTCATATTGGGACTCAATATGACCTGAAAGTACCTAATGCACTGAGGAGCTGGGTTATAAGAGGGTTCACTTGTACTATTTGAAAGATTCAAAACCAAGCATAATCTCTGAGGTAAAATGAGTGATTTTGTGAATATTTCATTGCTGGTACAAGGGAGTAATTGGTTCAGAGAACACACTATAGGAGTAACTAGCATGTATTTAGTTGCACCGAGATGGATGGGGTTGAAAGCTTAAAGTCCACGTTCTCCTGCTGTTGTTTTTCAGCGTTTGGTAATGCAAGGTAGGGGCTGGCAGCACTAAATTTGTCAATGAAAACAAAACCAAAAATGAACAATTATGGACAAATTTCCAGTGACCCAAAAAGGGTAAAAAATAGAATTTTAATATATAGTCTACTTGTGCCTTGAAGATATCACACAGATTCAATGTTATGAAATGATCAAATGCATAAGTGAATATTCGCTGGAGGAATTTCTAATCTAAGGATTTTTTAAAATCACTTTTTTGTGGTACAGTTAGGAACAAGTGGGTTTTGTGGAATTTGTTGGTGTTGGTGGGGTCAATTCAGGGTAGATTTGGACCTGTGTTCATCTGAAGTACTTTTTCATTTCCTCAAGTAATGGTGACTTATTTCTAGGTCATAAGATCAGTAGGTGAATACTGGAGACCATAGAAAACCTTAAGTTGTATCAAAGAAGCACAGGTAGGAGGAAAAATCAGGGAAGTTTTATTATTAGCTTTGCTGCAGAGCCCCTGTGTGAGGGTTGTGATGGACCTGGGCTGCAGACGTGATAGGGGTTGGAGTGACAGGTCTGGAAACCTGGGCTGGGAGCCTAAGGCCAGCGGCTGGGCTCACAGTCAGTCTGGCCAGGGCTTGGGAGGCCCAGGCTCTGCTCTGTCACACAGGCAAAGAAAATTCACAGGGAAAGAAAACCTGACGTTTTGGTGACTTGCTTCTCCTGGCTTTACATAGTGATCTCTTAGAGGAGTTCTGAAGGGCGAAAGAGCAACAAGAAACAAGGGAAAAGAGAAAATGTTCTCATCTATGTCCAAACTACAGCATGAATACCCAAGAATATCCTTTTCTCTTTCTTCTTTTTCACTGAGGTGTATTTGACATACGTTAGTTTCAGGTGTGTAACAATATTTGTTGTTTGCATACATTGCAAAATGATTACCACAAGTGTAGTTAACATCCCTCACCACAGTTGCAGATGATTATTTCTAGTGATGAGAAGAAACTCATTTTTGTACTGTTATTTTTTTTCTTGTCCACACCACATGCCTTTCAGGATCTCAGTTCCCTGACCAGAGATTGAACTTTGGCCATGGCAGTGAAAGCTCAGAATCCTAGTCACTAGACTACCTGGAAACTCCCAAGAAGAAACTCTTAATATGTTTTTCCCTTTCTCTTTTGCAAATATAACAGACTTGCTTTCTGTAACCACTATTGGGAATAGAGACCTAATGCTGGCCCCCATACCCAACTGTGGGCTCTGGTTGTTTAGGGAGGTACATTTTGGTTGGTACCACTGGTCCATTTGAATCCTCCCAAAATGAGTTCTATTGCAGTTTCTTATTGACTCAGATGATAAAGAACCTGCCTGCAATGCAGGACTCCTGGGTTCTATCCCTGCATTGGGAAGATTCCCTGGATTAGGAAATGGCACCCCACTGCACTATTCTTGCCTAAAAAATTCCATGGACAGAGGACCCTGGTGGGCTACCATCCATGGCATTGCAAAGATTTGGACATGACCTAGTGACTAACACTTTCACTTTAAAAATGAGCTCTATTACACTGGTCTTCTTTATGTACTCATGTAGAGTAAGGCTTCTAAATCCTAAAATTACAGAGCAAAAATGAGGAGTCAGGCAAGGAGAGGAGGCTTCTACTGTCACAATTTGTAGTCTGGGAACTTTCAAAATGATTAAATGCCATGTAAATACCATTAACTAAGATGCTGAGTGGACGGTGTGGTTTAATTGACATGTTTTTGTTAACAGTTGACAGACATTCCGGAAAAAGACTTTGTGTGGCCCCACCTCCACAGTTAAAAAAAATTTTTATTGTGGTGCAATTGACATGCATTATTTTCTTTGGCTCCAAAATCACTGCAGATGGTGACTGCAGCCATGAAGTGAAAAGACACTTGCTCCTTGGAAGATAAACTATGACCAACCTAGACAGCATATTAAGAAGTGGAGACATTACTTTGCCGACAAAGATCCGTCTACTCAAAGCTATGGTTTTTCCAGTAGTCATGTGTGGATGTGAGAGTTGGACTGCAAAGAAAGGGAGTGCTGAAAAAGTGATACTTTTGGACTGTGGTGTTTGAGAAAACTCTTGAGAGTCCCTTGGAGTGCAAGGAGATCAAGCCAGTCAATCCTAAGGAAATCAGTCCTGAATATTCATTGGAAGGACTGATGCTCAAGCTCAAGCTCCAATACTTTGGCCATCTGATTTGAAGAACTGACTCATTGGAAAAGACCCTAATGATGGGAAAGATTGAAGGCAGGAGGAGAACTAGACAACAGAGGATGAAATGGTTGGATGGCATCACTGACTTGATGGACATGAGTTTGAGCAAGCTTCAGGAGTTGGTGATAGACAGGGAAACCTGGCGTGCTGCAGTCCATGGGTCGAAAAAGTCAGACAAGCCTGAGCACTGTAATGAACTGAACTGACATACATTATATTAGTTTCTGGTATATAACATAATGATTCAGTTATCTTATACACTGAAATAACCACAATAAGTCTAGTTAACATCATCACCACATCAAAATTTTTCTTATAATGATAATTTTTAAAAGCTACCTGCTCAACAACTTTCAAATAGACAATACAAATATTATTAACTATAATTACCACCCTGTACATTACACATCCCCCAATGAAGTGTTTGTACCTTTGAATCCCTTCACCATTTTTTGAACCTCTGGGAACCACCAATCTGTTCTGTTGTGTGAGCATTTTTGAAAAATTGTTTATGGCAGATTGTTTTTTGTTTTGAGAGTCCTCCATGTAAAAGGAGAAGGAGATGGCAACCCATTCCAGTGTTCTTGCCTAGAGAATCCCATGGACAGAGGAGCCTGGTGGGCTGCCATCTATGGGGTGGCACAGAGTCGGACACGACTTAGCAGCAACAGCAGCATGTAAAAATGATACCATACGGTATCTATCTTTATGATTTATTTCACTTAGCATAATGCTCTCAAGAGTCATCCATGTAGCAAATTCAAAACTTCCTTTTTGTGGGTGAATAATATTCCATTGCATATACAAGTATGTCTCATTTATTGTGCGTGACTTTAATGCACTTTGCAGATACTCTGTTTCTTGTTTACACATTGAGGTTTGTGGCCACCTTGCATCTAGCAAGTCCAGTGGTGCCATTCGACCAAAAGCATTTACTCACTTCTTGCCTCTGTCACATTTTGGTCCTTCTGGCAATATTTCAAGCTTTTTCATCATTGTTATATTTGCTATGGTGATCTGTGATCAGTGATTTGTTACTATTGGAAAGACTCCAACTTACTGAAGGCTCAGATGATGGTTAACATTATTTAGCAGTATTTTTAAATTAGGGTATTTATGCTATTTTCCAATGCATAATGCTATTGCACACTTAATAGACTACAAATACAGTGTAAAATGACGTTTATATGTATTGGGAAAAAATATTCATGTGGATGACGTTGTAGTGCCATCTGCTTCATTGCTGTGGTCTGGAACCAAACCCACGGTATCTCCGAGCCGTGCCTGTATACACGTTCTTTATCCATGCATCTGTGGATAGACCATGAGGTTGTTTCCTTATCTGGCTGTGGCACGCAATGCTGCAGTGAGCACGAGGGTGCCACACTGTGGCTCACCTTGTTCTAAAATGCCTAGTTCCACTCTCTTGCCTTAGATCACTTGATGGTGTTGGACTCTCCTAGGTGAGGAGAAGGGCTGGTAGGACTCTGGTGTTTCCCCACTCCAGGCAACATCACCGTCCATCTAGAATCCTGGACCTGAGGGTAGAACCAAATCAGCTGACAGTATCCTGAGCCCACAAAAGCTGGAGGGTGGGGCCAGGTTGGCGAATGCAGAAATGATGGTGGTCTGCCTCTTTTCCTCCAAATTATTGGCTGGGCAGAAACTGAGTTAGAATGCAGTTGAACCTAGTTAGGTGAACTTTCCTTAGCATTCAAGACTAAAATATTAAGGCAGTATCCAAAGCTTCAGCAACTCTCAAAGCTTCAGCAACTCTAATGTCCCAGTAAGACAAGTCACAAGCCCCCGAGCCCCCTTGCCAGACCACCTTTATAACTCTCAAAAGTTTAGACGGATAAAAGACCCCCTCAGTCATCGTTCTGTCTAAAAAGCCAACATGTTCCTTCCTATTAATTATTTCATTCAGATTGAAGATGGCCTTTCAATTGGTCCTGTTTCCCTCATTATGACTTTGAAAGCGGTTGGGTTTTTATCATGCTCAGCATCCCCAAAGTCCAGGGTGACCCTGTCCCTAGTGAGGAGGGGCAGAGCAGCTGGACTGCGGTTAGAGCACTAACATTTCTTTACCCTGTTACCAGGCAAAGCATTAACAGCGAGGACCTGGTACTGTTCACCAGCAGCCTTGCATGTAGGTCGTGGAAAATAATCCAAGAACACTAGAAGTGAGAGGACAGGAGCAAAGCAGTAAGCCTAGACAGAGCATGGCACATACAGTCTACCATCCCTAGGGATGGGCTGGAAGGAGGGATGCAGCGTTAACCTTCCTACAGTATTTTAGCAGTGAAAGAGTTTCTTCCATTTCATCAGGGGCATATAGATTTGCATGTTGTGTTTTTCTCTCAAGACTTTAACTGCCCAAGGCTTACGAGTGGGAGGGCCAAGTGCTGGCAATATCAGAGGGCTGTAATTCTCAGACATACGTCACCTGTGGCCTTGGGTCACCATCTGGTCATAATCCTGTATGGACCCCAAAGGGCCACATTGTTTCTGGGCCCAACTGGAGTTGGGTGCCTGTGCTGCCACTGCAGCCCCAAACACCCAGGCCCCCCACGCCACCCTTGCCTCCTGCACCTGTGCCCTCTTTTGTGTTAGCTTGGTTTGGCCTGGCAAGGGCCCCTGTCTACAGCATTCATCTTGTAGCCCCTGTCTTGTAAGAACTGTTTTCTATGACAGTTTTTCTAAAAGTGTTTTTCTGCCAGATTCAAATTTTTCATAGCACCTCAAGAACACTTCATCAAATGCCTGATGGATGAACTGAAGAAATGAAAACAGAGCACTGTGTTTTTATAGGATGTTTCAGGGGTATTTTCAGGAAAGATGTGAATTCTCTTGTATACTAGTTTTATATGCCAAATGGGGTTAGTACTGCATGGATAAGAATTGCTGAGGGCTCCCTTGGTAGTCCAGTGGTTAACAACTGGCCGGCTAATGCAGGGAACATGGGTTCGATCCCTCATCTGGGAAGATCCCACGTGTCGCAGAGTAACAAGTCCCATGCGCTGCAACGACCTGAGCCTGAGGGCTGCAGTTACTGAAGCCTGCGTGCCCTAGAGCCCGTGCGCCACAATTAGAAGCCACCATATGAGAAGCCTCCACACCACTAGAGAGTAGCCCCTGCCTGCTGCGCCTAGAGAAAGTCCCTGGGAAGTAAAGAACGAGCCCAGCCAAAAGTAAATAAATAAAATTGGCGTCAAAAAAAAAAAAAAATTGTAAGGAATGTCAAGCTGGTCCCTTTTCATGAGGTGACATCCCTGAGTCACTACCACTGGGCCCTGCACTTCTCAGGCACATACAGGTGAAAGATGAAGTGGGAAAAGTCTCGAGTGAGAGAATGCCGTGAGCAGAACGAGTCAAGCTCCATTCATGAGGAGGAGTTCAGGCACGAGCCTGGACTCTGAAGGAATCTTCCTAAGAAACTACTGTTCATAGGGATTTCTGGGAAGGCAGCATCCTAACATTCCCCTACTTTTGTTCTAGATGCTCTAAATTCTGTTCATCGCTCTCCCTTTTTGTGGAGGATAGAGGGGAACAAACCATTCTGGCCCAAAGGAAACACAGGAGACTCCGTCAAGTCCAGGAAGGCTCTTGTCCCTTTTCTCCCCTGCCCCCACCACAGGAGCCATATTATTGTCATCCCCGGCTCAGGAGTGACAATCATGCCTTCAAACGTATTCTGTCTCATTCAGAATCCTTGAGAGGACCCCAGTTCCTGATGATTAAACACTAAAAGGAAACCTTTCTGTTGAGTGCTGCTGGAAGCAAGAGGGAGGCCTTGCTTAACATTCCAGATGAATGGATCATTGAAAAGAAGCAATGAGACCTTGGCTTTCTTCATGCTGTCCTCCTCATGTGAAACTGTCAGGCTGCAAACAAAAAGAAAAATGAACTGAGGAATTACTGTCAAATTTGGGGCCACAATAATGGTAATATGGTTATGGTGAAAAAAGAATGTCTCTCTTTTAGAGAAACATGCTGATTTATTTATACATGAAATGACATCTGGGTTTTGTTTCAAAATAAATAGGGGTGGTGGCAACTTCCCATAAGTTGATGATTCTTCAAGTTGGTATGTAAACAAGAGATCATGACACTGTTCTCTATACTTGTGTTTATATTTGACTTCTTCCATAATAAAAATTATAGGAAAACACCTGGTCATGTATGTNGGGGTGGTGGCAACTTCCCATAAGTTGATGATTCTTCAAGTTGGTATGTAAACAAGAGATCATGACACTGTTCTCTATACTTGTGTTTATATTTGACTTCTTCCATAATAAAAATTATAGGAAAACACCTGGTCATGTGTGTTTCCCTTCCTTTTGCTGGGCTTTTCCCACTCTCTTCCTTTTGTATCTTCATATGAAGAGTAAAACATATTAAAATTGATAAAATGTTTAGCCCTAAAACGTTAATATCTTTGGCCACATAGACATACTTCTGCTGTCCCATTTGTTGTATAACATAGATTCATTCTTTGGGACATTAATATCATGAACTGTGATAGGCATTGGAAGCATAGAAATTACAGTTACACTGGGTATTAGATGATATAAGGAATTATTAACTGATTGGGTGAGATAATGGTATTGCATTTAAGAAAACTTCCTTTTTTAATGAGTTGCATACAGAAATACTTAGTGTATTTTACCTGGAATAGCTCAATGACAACAAAAAATCCCTGTCTGAAGCAAATGTCAAATGCTAACAGATGTTACACCTGAGTGAGTGACAAGCACTGTATATGGCATTCANTTAAGAAAACTTCCTTTTTTAATGAGTTGCATACAGAAATACTTAGTGTATTTTACCTGGAATAGCTCAATGACAACAAAAAATCCCTGTCTGAAGCAAATGTCAAATGCTAACAGATGTTACACCTGAGTGAGTGACAAGCACTGTATATGGCATTCATGACACTACTCCCTTCACTTTTCTGGATGTTTGAGTATCTTCGTGATGTGTGTGTTTGCAGGGATGCGTCAGTCTAGTGGAGGAGACAGAGGGAAAGGGGTCAGTAGAATCTGAGTGACAGGGAAGTGGGGAGGGAGAGGGTGCTCTGGCCACAAGAGGAGTCTCACCATCAGGCTGATTTCGGGAGGGTGGGAGAGGAATGGTTGACCATGAAAAGGTGACTCTTAAGCCAGATCTTTCTAAAGTCAGCTTTATTACAAGAGTCATGCACGTCCATCTTCGCAGCCAGTAGGCCAAGCCATGTGCAAGGAGAGATTGGACTGTAGGCAGCCAGACTCTGTACCACATGGCAGAGTCAGGAGAAAGGACATGCAATGTGAGGAGATGAAAGTCACTCTCAGGCTGCACAGGACGCTGCAGGAGAGCGACGGTGTACATGTGATGAGAGAGCCACCGATCAACTGGGGTCTGACTTTACCCTGGAGCCAAGGAGAGCTCTGGAAGGATTTTAAGCAGGGACTGCCATGCTCAGATCTGTGCTTCAGGAAAGCTCAGTCTTCTAGCAGGGAGGAAGAAAGGTGACATCAGAGGAAGGGGGCTTGCCTGTAATGCGTCCCAGAGGAGGCTGCCCACTGAGTGTGAGCATCTCAGTAAAGAGCCGCTCCACTGGGCTGATGCAGCCCCCTATGGCCTGGTTTGGCACCACGTCTCATAGACTGACCCCAACTTGGTTCTCTGCCACAGGCCTTGTGCAGCTACACACAACCACTCTGGAGTCACATCACTTAGCTCTGAGTCCCAACTGTGTGACCTTGGGTGCAGGTGGTTCTTATAACCTGCTCAAGTCTTCTGTCTCCCCAACTCGAAGATGCGTCCTACAGTGACTGTGTTGCCTAAGCAGCAATAGTGCATATCAGGCACCTAGCAGGGTCCCTGACACTAAGTCAGTGAGTGTTCCAAGCTCTTGGCTATTAAGGGGAGGTCCTAAGATGGTGGAGGAATAGGATGGGGAGACCACTTTCTCCCCCACAAATTCATCAAAAGAACATTTAAACACTGAGTAAATTCCACAAAACGACTTCTGAATGCTGGCAGAGGGCATCAGGCACCCAGAAAAACAGCACCTTGTCTTCAAAAGGAGGTAGGAAAAAATATAGAAAGAGGACAAAAAGAGGACAAAACAGGTAGGGATGGAGCTCCATCCTGGGAAGGGAGTCTTAAAGAAGAGAGAAGTTTCCAAGCACCAGGAAACACTCTCACTGCTGAGTCTGTGGTGAGCCTTGGAACCACAGAGGGCAACATAACCAAGAGGAAAAATAAATAATTAATCCCCACAGATTACGTGCCCAATATAACTGCCCCAGTGGAGAAGCAGCACAGATGCCTGCATCTGCCACTAGCAAGCAAAGGCTGGGCAGGGAGATGCGGGCTGCATTGCTTAGAGTAAGAACCGGGCCTGAATGCCCCAAGGGCAATCTGAGGGAACTAACTTGGGTTAGCAAACCAGACTGTGGGATAGCTACCACGTAAAAAGCCCTGACCTGGCAACCCATTCCAGTACTCTTGCCTGAAAAATCCCATAGATGGAGGAGCCTGGTAGGCTGCAGTTTATGGGGTCGCTAAGAGTCAGACACGACTGAGCAACTTCAGTTTCACTTTTCACTTTCATGCACTGGAGAAGGAAATGGCAATCCACTCCAGTGCTCTTGCTTGGAGAATCCCAGGGAAGGAGCCTGGTGGGCTGCCGCCTATGGGGTTGCACAGAGTCAGACACGACTGACGTAACTTAGCAGCAGCAGCAGCAGCAGCAGCAGCAAGACACCACCAGGCTCATTCACAGAACAAAGGACTGAGCAGAGCTACCCAGCTGCAGACCGGCCCATCCCCCTCTGGTGACAGGCAGGCGAGGGCAGCCAGAGCCAGAAGGGGGCAATCGCGGCCCCAGAGAGGCATTATCTACCAAAATGCAAGCAGGCTTCGTTGGTAATCAAGACTTCTTGGGGTTCTGGATAGTCGACATCTGCCTGAGAAGGTGCGCCGGTTGTACACCCAGAAAACTGAGTGGCAAGGATGGGGGAAGTGATAAGTCGCAGGGACTGCACTCGCCAAACACCTGGTCACCTGAGCTGCTCGGACCTGGGAAGGGCACAAAACACAGGCCCAACCGAGTCTGCGCCTCTGAGGACTACCTGAGCACCTGAACCTGAGTGGCTTAGACCTGGGAGGTGCATACAACACAGGGCTGGCCCCAGATAGTTCCCAGCAGAGCAACCTAGAGCCTAAGCAGTGTAGACAAGGAAAGCACACATGCTGTGAGCGTGGGCAAACCCAGTGTGGCCCAGACACTGCACACTGCGAACATACGCCAGTGTTATTTGTTTGCAGCGTCCTTCCCTCCCCACAGCACGACTGAACAAGTGAGCCTAAAAAAGTGTCCAGCACTGCCCACTTGCATCAGGACAGAAATTAGATACTGGAGAGATCAGCAACCAGAAGAAGCTAAAACAGATGGAACCTCCTTGAAAGTGGCAGGTGCAATAGATTAAAACCCTGTAGTTAGTACCGACTACATAGGAAGGGGGCTATAGATCTTGAGAAATATAAGCTGGATCAAGGAACTATCTGAAAATGAACTGACCCCACACTGTCCACAACACCAGAGAAAGTCCTAGATATATTTTTTAGTATTTTTACTATCATTATTTTTTTTAAGTCCTCTATTACTCCTTTAATTTTAATTTTTATAATCTACTATTATTTTACAAAAAAGAGAGACCCTATTTCTTAAAGCAATATATATATATATATACACACATATATAAAATAGTTTTTGTGACTTTGTTTATTTTTTTCATTAATATTGTATTTTTGAAAATCCAGCTTCTACTCTAGACTTTTAATCTTTGCCTTTTGGTATTTGTTATCAATTTAGTACCTTTAAGAACCCAATCTTCAGTACTTGGGAGCGAGATTACTGGCTTGACTGCTCTCTCCCCCTTTGGGCTCTCCTTTTTCCCCACCAGGTTGCCTCTGTCTCCTCCCTCCCCCTTCGCTTCTCTACCCAACTTTGTGAATCTCTTTGTGTGTTCCAGACGGTGGAGAACACTTAGGGAACTGCTTACTGGCTGGATCTCTCTCCTTTTGATTCCCCCTTTTATCCTCATGGCCACCTATCTCATTCCTTCCTCTTCTCTTCTCTGTATGACTCTGTGAACATCTCTGAGTGGTCCAGACTGTGGAGTGCACATAAGGAAGTGATTACTGGCTAGCTTGCTCTCTCCTCTTTAGATTCCACCTCATCTCATCTTGGCCACCTCTATCTCTCTCCTCCCTCTTCTCTTCTCCAGGTAAATCTGTGAACCTCTCTGTATGTCCCTCATTGTGGAGAAACTTTTCATCTTTAACCTAGATGTTTTATCAATGGTGCTGTATAGACGGAGAAGTCTTGAGGCTACTGTAGAAATAAGACTGAAAACCAGAAGCAGGAGGCTTAAGTCCAAATCCTGAGAACACCAGAGAACTCTTGACTCCAGGGAACATTAATCAACAGGAGCTCATCAAACAGCTCCATACCTACAGTGAAACCAAGCACCACCCAAGGGCCAACAAGTTCCAGAGCAAGACATATACATGAATTCTCCAGCAACACAGGAACGTAGCCCTGAGCTTCAATATACGGGCTGCCCAAAGTCAGTCCAAACCCACTGACATCTCATAATTCATTACTGGACACTTCATTGCACTCCAGAGAGAAGAAATCCAGCNAGCTCCATACCTACAGTGAAACCAAGCACCACCCAAGGGCCAACAAGTTCCAGAGCAAGACATATACATGAATTCTCCAGCAACACAGGAACGTAGCCCTGAGCTTCAATATACGGGCTGCCCAAAGTCAGTCCAAACCCACTGACATCTCATAATTCATTACTGGACACTTCATTGCACTCCAGAGAGAAGAAATCCAGCTTTACTCACCAGAACACCGACACAAGCTTCCCTAACCAGGAAACCCTGACAAGCCACCCATACAACACCACCCACAGTTAGGAAACTCCACAATAAAGAGAACTGCACGAACTGCCAAAACACAGAAACGCCACCCCAAACACAGCAATATAAATAAGATGAAGAGACAGAGGAATACCCAGCAGGTAAAGGAACAGGA
>SJYA01012186.1:0-11693 GCA_006410615.1 Neotragus moschatus
AGAAGCATCATGTCATGTTCCAGGGTAGCCTGGGTGTTTACACTCTGGTTCTTTCATGTTTTTGATGCATGCTCACTAACTCTCAATTTTTCTGGATTCTTAACATGAATAAAGATGTTCACTTATCCTAGAGAAATGTTCCCCTGAAACATGGCATTCTCTAATGCTCTTGCTGTTGCAAAATGCTATTTTGCTCCCAAATCAAGCTAATAAACAGACAAAACAAAGTCAGCAGAACTAAAATAATGCTTGTCCTGTTTTGCTCAAACTCCATCCTTATCAGCACAAAGTTAATGTATAGCAANTTCCCCTGAAACATGGCATTCTCTAATGCTCTTGCTGTTGCAAAATGCTATTTTGCTCCCAAATCAAGCTAATAAACAGACAAAACAAAGTCAGCAGAACTAAAATAATGCTTGTCCTGTTTTGCTCAAACTCCATCCTTATCAGCACAAAGTTAATGTATAGCAAAGAGAGAAAAATTAGCAAAATTAATGCTTGTCCTTATCCTCAATGGTCACATCCCCTTTTGTAGAAGCAGACAGGAAGGTTTGACTGATTCTGTTTTTTAAAATTGCCTGCATGTAGTACTGTCTGTCCACTTAAGGCCTCATGAGCTTGAAGGTGTGGCCTTTTGACTGAAATGGCTGAAAGTTACATCCACCATGTGTCTAGCCTCCTTGAACACAAAATCGCTCGAAGGGAGACCTGTGCAGAGGTCTTCTGAACTTTGAAATGTGAGCCACAGCCCACAGCCTGCTTACACTGTGGTCCAGTACATACCGAGCTGAAACTCGGTGTATCTTCTATTCTGATTTATGCTGATAACAATGTGCCAATCTAAAAAAGGAGTTGCTTGCAGGGAGCCCACATCCAGTGCTCTGTGACCACCTAGAGGCGTGGGATGGGGTGGGAGGTGGGAGGGAGGTTCCAGAGGGAGGCGACATGCGTACACCTGAGGCTGACTCATGTCGATGTCCGGCAGAAACCAGCGCAATATTGTAAGGCAATTATCCTCCAAGTAAAAATAATTAAATTGTTAACAAAAATTTAAAAAATGTTTCATAACCCTTTTAACATGTCACACATGACAGCTTGAAAAACCCAGACTTTTGCTCAGACGAACAGAAAAGTTGAAGTTAAGCGAGAGGAACTTTTCAGAAACAAAACCCTTCAGATGGAAGCCTGGCTGAAAGGCCTTCCTGAAATCGGTGGTCTCCCGATGAAATCTGGTCTCCACGAAATGCTGGTCTCCCTTTCTCTTTTTATTGAGGTACACTTCCCATACCACAGCACTCACCACTTTGAAGTGTGCAATCCGGTGGGTGTTAGTGCATTTGTGAAGGTGCCCGAGCACACTCACCAGCCCCAAAGAAGCCACACCCATTCCATAACTAAGCAGTTATGGCTTTAGAGTGCTGGAGGTCAGTTATGTGGCCACAATATTTCCCGAGGTGCTTTGGGATTTTTACATAAGGCCTGAAATAACTACATGAAAATAAAAACCTTGTGTAGCTTGGCCATAGAAAAGAGTGAAATGATGCCACGTGCAGTACCATGGATGGACCTGGAGATTATGATGCTAAGTGATGCAGGTCAGATAAAGACGAATATCATACGGTATCACTCATGTGTGGGAATAAAAAATAATACAGATGAGCTTATTTACAAAACAGTTTTACAGACACAGAAAACAATAGTATGGTTACCAAAGGGGAAAAGGGGGTAACGGTATCTTATAATAACCTATAATGGAAATAATCTGAGCTCCCCTGGTGGCTCAGATGGCAAAGAATCTGCCTGTAATGAGGAGACCTGGGTTCAGTCCCTGGATTGAGAAGAACCCTTGGAGAAGGGAATGGCAACCCACTCCAGTGTTCTTGTCTGGAGAATCCCATGGACAGAGGAGCCTGGTGGGCTACAACCCTTGGGGTTGCAAAGAGTNGATGGCAAAGAATCTGCCTGTAATGAGGAGACCTGGGTTCAGCCCCTGGATTGAGAAGAACCCTTGGAGAAGGGAATGGCAACCCACTCCAGTGTTCTTGTCTGGAGAATCCCATGGACAGAGGAGCCTGGTGGGCTACAACCCTTGGGGTTGCAAAGAGTCGCACACGACTGAGCTCTTAACATTCTCACACTTCATATCTCTCGATTGGTCTGTCTGTCTGTCTGTCTGAACCACTTTGCTGTACACCGGAACTAACACAACATTGTCCATAAACTATACCTGAATCAAAAAACTAAAAAAAAAAAAATCATGCTGCAAATTTTCTTGAAAATAGATGGAAAGCTCACAGAGGCATATGGTGTAAACACTTGGTGTCCTTAAAGAAAGCCACTGTTCCCTTCCTGATATCTACACGTGTGCAAACGGCCGGCTAGCATTTAGTGACGCTAAGGAGGCTGCTGCTGATGTTTCTTGGAGGCCACCGGATTCAAATGTCACCAGAAATATATCTTGGCAAATAAGTGTGTAGAAAGTGTCATTAAAGCTAGGAAAGCAAGACCTTCACTGACCAAAAAACAGTTATGGATTACCCACTCGTGTAGCCGGGAGGCTGGTTTCCTTGCCTTCTTTCCTTAAACTACCAAGAGAATTAACTGAATTCAAGTTTTGTCTCGTCATTTCTAGTCAGACCACCCTCTGGGCATCAGTCCCAGGCCGGCTCTATCAACGGCAACAAAACTCTGACAGTTTGAAGCTCGCATCTAAAAACACACAGCGAGCAAAGCTTTCAAAAAAGAGCAAGACATTGACTTTCAAAGCAGCTCCGTCTGTAGCGAGCAATCTTGATAAGGGAACGTTCCGAGGAAGAGTTTGCTGCGTGGGAGCCTCAGAGCACAGCTGTCTTTCCGGGGAGAGGCACGCATCCTCCGATTCCATCTGCTTGCTCTCGATGGAGACAAAATGGTGTGAGCGAAAGGCAGGGTTGATCCTCGCCTGTGTCGCCGTGGCCTGTGAGAGAAACCCCTCATGCTTTTTAAATGAGAGGCGGTGGCATTAGAATCAATGGGAAGCCCAGCGGCTGCTGCTAACGGGCCTTCATGTTGTCACGCCCTCCACTGGGGGATTCGTGTCCACCAGCATCTCGGCTTCTCCAGGCTCTGGACTGAGGGCCAAACCCATCGAGAGGCTAGAGCCCGCCCCGCAGGCCAGCAGGGGCTGGTGCCAGCTCTTCTGTTGACCTCTTGGAGAAGGGGATGGCTGCCCACTCCAGGGCTCTTGCCTGGAGAATCCCATGGGCAGAGGAGCCTTGGCCGGCTACAGTCCGTGGGGTCGCAAAGAGTCAGACACGACTGAATGATTACCACTTGCACTTTGTTATCGCTGAGGATCTGGCAGTGAAGTTTCCTAACTGAGAAATTTCCTTCTGGTTGGAGGAAGCTGACACACATGCCCAGGCGTGGCTTTGGGGAGCCCTTCCCCGCCAGGGAGCAGGTTTAAACAGTTGAAAGTCAGATCATCCTGCTCTTTTCCAGCTGCTCGCTGCCTGGTTGTGGAAACCCCATGAAGACTCAGAGCCATCAAACGAAGAAAAATTGGCCTTTGCCTGACGTCTTCATCGGCGCTCTGGTACCCTCGTGTGTAAGTTTTCATCGTCGGCTTGGCAAGTGGCTTTAGCATGGCTGAGGTGTCTGGCAGGATAGAGCACACACCACCCCAGGACTGCTGTTTCCACTTCATCCTCCAGGTCGGGCGGTCCCAGCTACGATTAGTCCCAAGGAAAGCCTGCTGGCCTGTGCCATCAGTAACAGGCTGGGAAGACTGGGGCTGCAGGACTCACCCCTGGGCAACACACTAGCCTGTGGCTCTCAGAGCCCCATTTTTCAAAGCTAACACTCCGGGCTTTCAGCGAACAGACGGCAAACATTAGCTCACCCAAAGCAGGCTACCAAGAGCACTTGTGTTTACCCCACTGTGTTGTGAGCGATTCACAGGGAAGTGAGTCAACACACATGGTTTAGATTGAACCTTTCACCGCATTTCTTGTCTGCTTACATGGAAACAGCCTGTGGTGGGCGCGGGGCGTGGGACCTGCCAGCTCATCTCATCCTTTTCCAGGAGGAGCGTTGGGGGCAGAGTGGCCCCGTGGCAGGTGCCCTGGACATCCTATTAGTCTTGTCATGACGGCCGGCTTCCAGGGTCCCAGCTTCTCAGAGCTTGCATCGCTTTCCCAAAGCCTCGCAAGTGGCCCTCTGTTTAAAAGTCATGGCATTTCCTTAAGACAAGTAGCTGGAGGAGAAGGCCTTACGCCTGTTTCAAGAAATGTGTATACTACCACATGTGAACTAGATCTCCAGTCCAGGTTTGATGCATGAGACAGGGCGCTCAGGGACGGTGCACTGGGACGACCCTGAGGGATGGGATGGGGAGGGAGGTGGGAGGGGGCTTTAGGATGGGGACACATGTGCACCCATGGCTGATTCATGGCAATGTAGGGCAAAAACCACCACAACATCATAAAGTAATTAGCCTCCAATTAAAGTAGATAAATTAATGTACAAAAAAGAAAAAAGAAACAAGTATTTAAAATTCCAGAAAAAAGAAAGCGAATATCGAAAAGAAACAGCGTATTAGGAATTTGAATATGCACGTGTTGGCTAGCACAAGCTTTAGACGATCTTTAGAAAGACTGTGAAAACCACGATCAACACCTGAAGAATAGGATAATGGAAGCCAAGAAGTGGTGTCTACACTCTGGTGCCAGTGTAGGCTGGGTCAAATACAAATCAACCGGTTCTTACACAAAAGAAAGTTTCTTAATGTATGAAATAAAAATGTAACACTGGAACTGGGCAGGCCCGAGTTTGAATTTTTGCTCTGTGGTTGTTAGCTGGTGGCCCAGCATCATTTTTATCACCAGTGAAATGTGGGGATGAGGTTACCTAGTCTGGAACCATCTTGTGGCATTATAGAAAGTCCACACGCACTTACGTATGAAGCGCCCAGCCGGCGGGACTCAGTTATCCCTCTGCGGCTGCTGCTGCCGCTACGTCGCTTCATATAAAGCGCCCAGCCGGCGGGACTCAGTTATCCCTCTTCGGCTGCTGCTAAGTCGCTTCAGTCGTGTCCAGCTCTGTGCGACCCCATAGATGGCAGCTCACCAGGCTCCACCGGAATCCCCTCTAATTCTGTGAACATCACTGCGGTTTTCCTTGGTTCAAATGCCAATAAAGCCACATTTATCACAAATAAGTATCCTCTGACTAAAAATATATTNGCGCCCAGCTGGCGGGACTCAGTTATCCCCTCTGCGGCTGCTGCTAAGTCGCTTCAGTCGTGTCCAGCTCTGTGCGACCCCATAGATGGCAGCCCACCAGGCTCCACCGGAATCCCCTCTAATTCTGTGAACATCACTGCAGTTTTCCTTGGTTCAAATGCCAATAAAGCCACATTTATCACAAATAAGTATCCTCTGACTAAAAATATATTGATATTTAAAGCAGAGATACGTTCTTCCTTTTTTGGAGACACTGTCACTTATGTGCCGAGGAGGGTTTGGTGGACGTTGAGTGTCGGGGTCGCCAGACTTCAAGGATCTTTGACACGCCTGCCATTGTGTGCCTTCTGCTCCCCAAATAACACCGCGTGACTCATGACGGAGGTCCATGGCCTCCATGCAGGAAGTCTGGTCAGTCCAGGCATGGCGAGGTGAATATTGGAAACAGCTACCTGTGATCTGGGACCAGAAGTACAGAAAGCTGGAGGGACTGAGCGGCTGCGTCCTGGGATCCCAGATGGAAACAGGGGTGCATGGACATTTCCCCTAGGATGGAAAACGCCCAAGGTGGGGCAGGCAGGAGGGGGCCCTTCATGACCCTGTTTGAGGTACCACCAGCTCAGGGCTCACCCGATGCCTGTCTAGTTCCGGACGCCCCTGTGGAAGGCCAGGCTGCAGGCTTTCCAAGGACACTTGCACGTGGAATCGCGGACCATGTCCCATCATGCTCTGGGGAACTGAGCTCCCAGACTCCAGGAAGAGGCTGACTATGTGCCCACCCTCAACTGTGCTGACGTGAGAAACAGCAGTCTCTGGCTCTGGCAGGTCGACCCCCAACGACTGTGGGAACGACGCTGGGCTCCTCCCAGCCATGTCACTCTCTGAAGGCATGGGGGAACCCAGGCCACCTTGACAGAGGGTGGACAGACCAGTAGGGCAGCTAGCATCTTGCCTACTGCAGATGGGGACCACGCCCAGCCCGTGGACCACGTCTGAGCTTTGCCGGGGGTCTCCTCCAGAGTCAGGGCTCTTCTGCTCCAGAAACCCACCTTTTGGACAGCCTGAAAATAGGCACAGTAAAGCTTGTGTGTGATTTTACACGTCCATGATTCAAAAACAAAACTTAGCAAATCAAGACAAGCTTGGGAAGAAAATATTGATGCGCTATGAGTGTTTTCCTTCAAACGCTGAGATCTGCTCCTGTGGGTGTTTAGTGGGAGCCGGGTGCCCGGGATGCTAGTTCCTAAAATATACGTGAGGCCAGGAGATGCATTCGTAGTTTGCAGTTACCATTTCAGTGAAGTCTCTGGGTTGAAGAAAAATAAGGACTCATTACAAGACATGGATGCTTCTTATGGCAAAAATAAAACTCTCAGAAAAGCTAAAATTACACAGTTCATTTCAACCAGATGCTGGAGAGCTCTTCTGAAGAAATAGAGCTGTCCCGTTGCACGGGAACACAAGCAGATGGTCAGGTACGCTCCATTACTGGCCCACAAGGGCCCTGGCGCTGCACGAAGGCCATCGTGGAGGGGCTGATGATGCTGCCTGCCAACCACCCAGCGCTGACGAACAGACGGCACTTAACGTCCCCCTTAAACTCCACTCTCATCTCTTTTGACGAAGAGCTGCAAAGATAGCTGCAGGTGAACTTCCAAAGGTAACTTTCTGGGTTTTTAAGATGCTTAAGGTTTATGGAGGGTATTGGACTAGAGTGGGAAAATACTTAGGCTTGCCTTTTAGGTGTCGCCTTTCAGGGACTGGATCTCGCACTTTTCCAAAAGACTTTTTTTTTCCTAAACGGCCTGTTCGTGCACCCTGGGTACAGCCATCATTTCTGAGACAATCACCCTTTGCCTTGAACCCAGGAGAGGGGAGCCGGACGCGAGAGCCACAGGAAGAGGAGGTGGCTTTGTCTGAGCTGTGACATCTAGTTGGTTGGGACTATTTTTTATTTCAAAATCTTTCTAAAACTACTGTATAGTTCATTTCAGGTGTGCAGCAAAGTGGTTCAGAGGGTTCCCTGGTGGCTCAGTGGTAAAGAATCTATCTGGGTTAGGAAGATCCCCTGGAGAAGGGAATGGCAATCCACTCCAGTATTCTTGCCTGGAGAATCCTACGGACAGAGGAGCCCGGCGGGCTACAGTCCGTGGGGCCACAAAGAGTTGGACACGACTGAGTGACTAACATTTTCACACTTCCCCTCCCCTATGTAACCATAGGTTTGCTTTCTGTCTGTGAGTCTATTTCTGTTTTGTAAATAAATTCATGTGTGCCATGTTTTTACGTTCCATCTATGAGTGATATTGAATGGCATTTGTTTTTCTCTGTCTGACTCACTTCACTTAGAGGCGGGGTCTTTCTTGAAGTCCTTGCTAGCTGACTCAGATAATGGGTGGACCTTGGAGCCAGGCAAAAGAACGGGAAATCAGTCCTCTTCTGGAAACGTGTCCTCTCTGAACAGCCAAGGCAGCCATGGTTACAAGCCTGGGTGGAGAATCTGTCAAACTTGGATGTAAAATCTTTGTTCTGACATCACAAGCACTGTGACCCCGGTCTTGGCATGTGGCTGGAGGTTTCTGAGCTTCAGCGTCCTGTCTTTACCACGGGATAATAGCCCTTACTTCTCAGGTCCTTTGGGTGGGTTCTGGAAATAGAGCATAGGGCCTCTTGTGGGGGGTGGTTTCGTGAAGTCACGGTTTGTGTGTGTGTGTGTGTGTGTGTGTGTGTGTGTGTGTGTATACAAGCCTGTGTGTGTGTGTACCTGCCTGCTCATGTCAACACACACCCAGCTGCGCGTAAAATCACCAAATGTTACCAACAAGGTGAGTATCTCCCATTTCAGGAGCTCTTTCCTTACCAAAGCTCTCAGTTTCCCTCTTATAGACTCTTCCTCATAGCTAGAAAGACAGACAGACAAGGTCTCATGACTGGGTTAAAGAAACAGTTTTACCATCACTCAGGTACTCGTAATCAGCTTGCATCTTGGGCATGTTACTCTTTAATGCTCCCCTATAAAGACCAATGGAAGGGAACACATCGACACTCGTGTGAGCGGGTGTTTTCCTGACGCAACCCTCGATGAAAACACGATTTTCAGTCTTCTTGTGATTTTAACCCTGGACTCTGATTGTTGTTGTTCAGTCCCCCAGTGGTGCCCAACTCTGTGACCCCATGGACCGCAGCACACCAGGCTTCCTTGTCCCTCACTGTCTCCCGGAGCTCGCTCAAACCCATGTGCATCAAGTCTGTGAGGCCACCCAACCATCTCGTCCTCTGTCGTCACCCTTTCCTCTCGCCTTCAGTCTTGCCCAGCAGCACCAATGGCCACAGTCAGCTGCCACCAGCTGCTGTCGACAGGGGCTCACTCGCAGCAGCCATCCCCTCTCCTTAAATGGAACGCTATTAGGTTCAAAAATGGCAAATACAATTTTCTTACTGGGAAAACCGGATCGATGTCTGTTCTGACCCTGAAACACTCTGGAGGAGAGGTGGGGGATGAGAGCTGGAGTCCGGTATCTGGGGCCAGGGAGCAGTGGCCGAGCCCGGGAAAGAGGTCAAGGGGCTTCTGGCCAACGGTGTTGGTCAACCGGACGTGGCCCCTGTGTTTATGTGCCAAGAAGCAGGATGAGATGTCCCCACCTGCCAACCTGGGGGTGGCTGCAAGGCCAGTGTCTGCCGTGGAAGGGGAGTGTGGCATGCTGGTGGGAACACATGGAGCCGTCTGATTAGAGTGCCACCTGGCAGGACAGATAGGACGCCTCTCTAGAATCATTTCTCAATTGACTTTTCTAAGGCGTGGATTTTGTCACCAAGGTGCAACACAGTCTAGCAATCATAAGATTATTTTACAGCTGAACTGGTTATTTACCTCCCAAGTTCCCTCCACTAGATTGTAAGTAACCTGAGGATAAGGTCTAGACTGGCTCCCTCTTCATCTCTTCATGGTTTTAACACTGGGAACCGAATACAGTAACACTTTACGGAAAGCTGGTTTGAATTGCAGTGCTAATTATATCTGCTGCCCGTATGCATGTTGACAGCTATTCCAGTGTCCATGGGCATATCTCTCTAACAGTGTCTGTGAGTGTGTGGGCTTCCCCGGGGACGCCAGTGGTGAAGAATCTGCCTGTCAAGGCAGGACCCATAAGATACGTGGGCTCAGTCCTTGGGTTGGGAAGATCCCCTGGGGGATGGTATGGCGATCCTCTCCAGGATTTTTGCCTGTAGGGTCCCCATGGCCAGAGGAGCCTGGCAGGCTTCTGTCCATGGGATTGCAAAGAGGGAGACACAACTGAGCGGCCAAGCACACACATGCCATACTGGTGTGTATACTAACATCAGTATCGACACCTGTCTCTATCTACCTGTATTGGCATCTGTGTAATAACATATCAATGTCTATTTCAAATCTCCTAGTCAGTTCAGCCACTCAGTCGTGTCCGACTCTGCGACCTCATGGACTGCAGCACGCCAGGCCTCCCTGTCCATCACCAACTCCAGGGGCTTGTTCAAACTCATGTCCATTGAGTCGGTGATGCCATTCAACCATCTCGTCCTCTGTTGTCCCCTTCTTCTCCTGCCTTCAGTCTTTCCCAGTATCAGAATCCTTTCCAGTGATTAAGTTTTTCCCATCACATGGCTAAAGTATTGGAGTTTCAGCTTCAGCATCAGTCCTTCCAGTGAACAGTCAGGACTGATTTCCTTTAGGATTGACTGGTTGGATCTCCTCACAGTTCAAGGCACTCTCAAGGGTCTTCTCCAATACCACAGTTCAGAAGCATCAATTTTTTGGCACTCAGTTTTCTTTATGGTCCAGCTCTCACATCCATACATGACCATTGGAAAAACCGTAGCTTTGACTAGATGGACCTTTGTTGGCAAAGTAGTGTCTCTGCTTTTTAACCTGCTNGTTCAAGGCACTCTCAAGGGTCTTCTCCAATACCACAGTTCAGAAGCATCAATTTTTTGGCACTCAGTTTTCTTTATGGTCCAGCTCTCACATCCATACATGACCATTGGAAAAACCGTAGCTTTGACTAGATGGACCTTTGTTGGCAAAGTAGTGTCTCTGCTTTTTAACCTGCTGTCTACGTTTGGCGTAGCTTTTCTTCCAAGGAGGAAGCATCTTTTGATTTCATGGCTACAGTCACCATCTGCCTAATTTGGAGCCCAAGAAAATAAAGTCTGACACTGTTTCCACTGTTTCCCCATCTGTTTGCTGTGAAGTGTTGGGACCAGATGCCATGATCTTAGTTTTCTGGATGTTGAACTCTAAGCCAGCTTTTTCACTCTCCTCTTTCACTGTCATCAAGAGGCTCTTTAGTTCTTCTTCTCTTTCTGCCATAGGGTTGGTGCCATCTGCATATCTGAGGTCATTGATATTTCTCCCAGCAGTCTTGATTCCAGTTTATGCTTCATCCAGCCCAGCATTTCTCATGATGTACTCTGCATATACGTAAAATAAGCAGGGTGACAACAGACAGCCTTGACGTACTCCTTTCCCAGTTTGGAACCAGCCTGTTGTGCCAAATCCGATTCTAACTGTTGCTTCTTCACCTGCATACGGATTTCTCAGGAGGCAGGTCAGGTGGCCTGGGATTCCCATCTCTTGAAGAATTTTCCACAGTTTGTTGTGATCCACACAGTCAAAGGCTTTAGCATAGTCAGTGAAGCCAACGTAGACATTTTTCTGGAACTCTCTTGTCTTTTCCATGATCCAACGATGTTGGCAACTTGCTCTTTTTATATCTATGTGTGTCTATTTACATCAGTTTACCACGTCAAGATCTATATCACGTTAGTGTCTTTATTTGGGTCAGCGTTTGGGTGTCGCTCAGTCATCCGTATCTTTACCTACATGTTTACACAGTTTACATGCTGCATCCGTCTGACACCTACCCCTGCCCTCACACCTGTATCTACACCCGTATCTACAGCTATACCTATACCTACATCTACGGAGGCAGCACCATTACAAACCTCACAGTCGTAAAAGTTACGGCCAAGGAAAAGGACGCTGACTCCCCTTCACGGCTGGCTCCTTAAGCGTTCTTTTCCTCCTCCTCAATATTGACTTCAAGAGAAAGAGGATCCTCTGGAGTCACGGGATTTCTTCCACAAGAAACCCGCTCTTCACAGCTGCCTGTGGTGTTGGCAACTGCCTGGCATCCACAGCTGTATTTTGGGTGGGGTGACAGAGTGTGCCAACGTCTGCCTGTGGGTCAGGACCAGTCCCGCCTCCAGCCAGGTGCTGTCTGTCCAGAGGAGCCCACTGCTCTGACTGCCCCACACGACCTTTCCATCACGTTGTTAAGGAGTCTCTGTCATCCATGGGGGGTTGGAGCTCTGCATACACTACAGAGCTTGAACATCCATTCAGAATCTGCAAGACCCCACCAAAAAGGAAAAGCAGAACTCAGGAAAACACTGAGACATTTTTGGAATTTCTGCCGGGATTTTAGGTGGTGA
>SJYA01012187.1:0-11745 GCA_006410615.1 Neotragus moschatus
TGGGAGGGATTGGGGGCAGGAGGAGAAGGGGACAACCGAGGATGAGATGGCTGGATGGCATCACTGAGTAAGCATCCATCATGCTGGATGGGCATGAGTCTGAGTGAACTCTGGGAGATGATGATGGACAGGGAGGCCTGGCGTGCTGCGATTCATGCGGTCACAAAAAGATGGACATGACTGAGTGACTGAACTGAAATATTGAATCAATGAAAAGAAATGCTCAATAAAAACATATGAATTATACAAATAGGAATAAATGGAAATTCTATATTTGAGTATAGTAACTTAAATGATAAATATATTAGAGGGACCCAGCATCAGATACAAAATGAAAGGAAAAAGTGAAAATGAGTGAACTTAAAGATCATTCAGCAAAAAGTATTCAACTGGAAGTATACAGTGGGAAAAAACAATTAAGCCTCAAAACCCTATGGAATAGTATCAATGTAAATGTAATGGGACTCCCAGAAGAATAGGAAAGAAATAAAAGCACAGAAAATATATTTGAATAAATCAAAGCCAAAAGCTGCCAAAATTTAATGAAAAACATTCATATTGCTGAAAGTCAAAGAGAAAAACAAAAAGGAAATATTTAAAGCAGCAAGACAAAAAATTACTCATCACAATATGATTAATTGCTGACTTCTCATTTGAATCAAGAGAGAACAGACGGCAGTTTATGACTTATTGAAAGAATTGAAAGAAAAAGTCGTCAACCAAAAATTAAATACAGAGCTAAACAACTTTTCAAACATTAATTAAAATGAAGACATTCCAAGATAAAAAAATGATGGAAAATTTTTTTTGGAGAATTGCTACCACAGTTGCCTTACAAGAATGTCCACTCTCAACATTTTTATTCATAATAATACTGGAAGTCCTAACCAAAGCAAGAAGGAAAGAAAAATAAAAGGCATTCAACCTGAAAAGAAAGAGCAAAACTCTTTCTATAAGCAGATGACATAATATTATACATCAAAAATCATAAAATGCACACCAAAACTCTTCTAAAAAAGAGAAAGATATTCTAGGCTCAAAGATTGGAGGAAGTATCTTATACAAATATCTACAACTACCTAAAGTGATCTCCANGAAAGAAAAATAAAAGGCACTCAACCTGAAAAGAAATAGCAAAACTCTTTCTATAAGCAGATGACATAATATTATACATCAAAAATCATAAAATGCACACCAAAACTCTTCTTAAAAAGAGAAAGATATTCTAGGCTCAAAGATTGGAGGAAGTATCTTATACAAATATCTACACTACCTAAAGTGATCTCCAGGTTCGATAAAAGCAATGTCAAAATTCCAATTCCATTTTTCACACAAATAGAACAAACAATCCTAAAACTTATATGTAACCACAAAATATCTCAAATAGCCAAGGTTATCCTGAAAAAGAAGAAAGCTGAAGGCTTCATGCTTCCTAAATTTAAAGTACATTACAAAGTTATAGTACTCAAAACATGAAAAAGACATATAGACCAATAAAACATCACATAAATCCAGAAATAAATCCATGCACATATAGTCAATTCATCTACAGCACTGAAGCCAAGAATACAAAACAGGGAAGGATAACCTCTTCAATAAGTGGTGCTAAGAAAATTGTATGGTCACATGTAAAAGAATGAAACTGAACCACTATCTTACACACCAGACGTAAAAATCAACTCAGTTCTAATGAGGTGGGTGAAACTGGAGCCTATTATACAGAGTGAAATAAGCCAGAAAGAAAAACACCAATACAGTATACTAATGCATATATATGGAATTTAGAAAGATGGTAATGATCACCCTGGATGTGAGACAGCAAGAGACGCAGATGTATTGAACAGTCTTTTGGACTCTGTGGGAGAGGGAGAGGGCAGGATGATACGGAAGAATGGCATTGAAACATGTAAATTATCATATGTGAAACAAATCGCCAGTCCAGGTTTGATGCATGATACAGGGTGTTCAGGGCTGGTGCACTGGGATGACCCAGAGAGATGGGATAGGGAAGGAGGTGGGAGGGGGGTTCAGGATGCGGAACACATGTACACTTATGGCAGATTCAAGTCAATGTATGGCAAAACCAATACAATATTATAAAGTAAAAATTAATTAATTTTAAAAAAAGAAATAAATTTAAAAAAAAAATCAATTCAAGACCATTTAAAGACTTGAAGATAAGACCTGAAGGTGTAATACTCCTAGAAGAGTATGGGGGCAGGGAGGCTCCTTGACATTACGCTTGGCAATTATTTTTTTTAATTTGAAATCAAAAGCAAAGGCAACAACTAAATAAGTGGTACTACATCAAAGCAAAAAGCTTTTATACAGTAAATATAAACACCAACAACATGAAAAGGTAAATCATGTCTCTGGCAAGGGATAAATACCCAACATGTAAAATGAATGTATGTAACTCAAGAGCAAACAACTTGGTTTATAAACTGGCAGAGAAATTGAACAGACATTTTCCCAAAGAACACAAACAAATGGCCAACAGGTGTAAGAAAAAGTGTTCTACTTCACTAATTATCAGGAAAATGCAAATCAAAACCATAATGAGATATTCCCTCACACCAGTTAAAATGGTTATTATAAAAAAATAAGATAAGAAATAACAACCACACTCAGCTGGAGGAAAGGAAACATGTTAACACGCTTGTAGAAACTTAAATCAGTGTAACTACTATGGAAAACAGTATAAAGAAAAATTAAAAATAAATCTACCATATGATCCAGTAATTCTGTTTCTGGATAGAGATCTAAAGTCTTCAAAGAGATTTCCACAGTCCTATGTTCACTGCAACATTTTTTTAAAATAGCCAAGATAAGGGAACAATCTAAGTGTCTATCAATGAATAAATGGTAAATGGAGAAAAAAAACGTGAAATATATATATATACACATACATATATATACACAAATACATATATATGTGTGCATTTATACACACACACATACACCAACCATAGAGAATTATTCAGCCATGAGAAAAAAGGAAATAAAGCCATTTATGACAATATGGAGTTTAAGGTTGTTGTGCTAAATGAGACATCAGACAAAGAAAAGCAGTATATGATATGAATGTTTTAAAAAGCCAGAGACTCAGAAATAAGAGACTGGAGTGGCGATTACCAGGGGAAAGGGGGAAATATTTGCATGAGTACAAACTTCCAGTTTAAGATGAGTAAATTCTGACGATCTGATCTACAACACAGCAATTAGACAGTTAATAAAACTATATTATATACATTAAAGTTGCTAAGGGGAAAGTATTAAACGTTCTCATAAAAAAAGAATAGTAATTATGTGAGGTAATGCATTTATATACAGGTACATATATAATAAATAGACATATATATGATAACAGTACAAAGTGAATGAAGCTCTGTGGAGTAGTTTCTATATTTTGCTGGGATTAAATTAGTATTAATCTGAAGTAGACTTGGAAGTTACAATGATGATTTAAAATAAGGCATATTATAATCCCTATGGTAACTCTTAAGAGCACAGCTGAAAAGATATAAGCTTAAAAAAAAGTTTTCAAAATGCCACACTAACCATTAAGAAAAAAAAAAAAAGAAACAGAAGAACAACAAAGGAGGCATATTAAAAAAAATGTCAGGTGTGAATCCAACCATCTCCTGTTTATTTTAAAAAGAAAATGTGTTATATAGAATGCAAATTATTCAGTCTTTGGTATATGGCAAAACCAATACAATAGTGTAAAGTAGCCTCCAAATAAAATAAATAAATTTATATTAAAAAATAAAGAAATAAAAAGAAATGGTGACATTAAAGGACAACATCAGTGAACCTGGAATTATGCTGAGTGAAATAAACTGGATTTAGAAAGACAAATACTGTATAATCTCACTTATATGTGGAATCAAAAACAGTCAAAGTCATAAAAGAACTGGAATGGTGGTTGCTAAGGGGTGGGAGTTAAAGGAAAAGAAGAGATGCTGGGCAAGGAGTACAAAGTTGCAGTTATCCAAAATGAATGATTCTGCAGATCTAATGCATGGCATAGTAAGGATAGTTCATAATATTAATATTAATAATATAATAGTTCATAAGATTTCATACTTGAAATTTCCTAAGAGAGTTAATCTTAAGTAGCACCTAAAAAACAATTGTAATATGTGAGTGATGGATATGTTAACTAGCCTGATTGTTGTAACATTTCACATGTATATACATATATGAAAACATCACAATTTATACCTCATATCTAGAATGTTTGTCAATTACAACCTCAATAAAGCTGGGGGTAAGCGAATCTCAAGGCTATAGTTTTTCCAGTGATCATGTATGGATGCGAGAGCTGGACTGTGAAGAAAGCTGACTGCCGAAGAACTGATGCTTTTGAACTGTGGTGTTAGAGAAGACTCCTGAGAGTCCCTTGGACTGCAAGGAGATCCAACCAGTACATTCTGGAGATCAGCCCTGGGATTTCTTTGGAGGGAATGATGCTAAAGCTGAAGCTCCAGTACTTTGGCCACCTCATGCGAAGAGCTGACTCATTGGAAAAGACTCTGATGCTGGGAAGGATTGGGGGCAGGAGGAAAAGGGGACGACAGGGAATGAGATGTCTGGATGGCATCACCGACTTGATGGACATGAGTCTGAGTGAACTCCAGGAGTTGGTGACAGAAGGGAGGTCTGGCGTGCTGCAATTCATGGGGTTGCAAAGAGTCAGACACGACTGAGTGACTGAACTGAACTGAAGGGAATCTCATTGTCTAATAAGTTAAGACCTATCTTCCCTATCTGGTATTCATATTCTGGAACCAACCTAATTTTCCAGCCTACATTAAACACTTACTGCTGCTGCTGCTAAGTCGCTTCAGTCGTGTCCAACTTTGTGAGACCCCATAGACAGAAGCCCACCAGGCTCCCTCGTCCCTGGGATTCTCCAGGCAAGAACACTGGAGTGGGGTGCCATTTCCTTCTCCAATGCATGAAAGTGAAAAGTGAAAGTGAAGTTGCTCAGTCATGTTCGCCCCTGAGTGACCCCATGGACTGCAGCCTACCAGGCTCCTCCATCCATGGCATTTTCCAGGCAAGAGTACTGGAGTGGGTCGCCACTGCCTTCTCCAAAATGCTTACTACAATACACTAAATTAGATAATTCTCTATTTTTCACAAATACATCTATTTTTCCTATCTTTGGCCTTCGTCCAATTTCTACTCATCATTCAACTCCAACTTCAACTCCAATCCCATCCATGAAGCATTTCCTGACCACCCAAATTGCCACGTATTATATCTATTTGTATACAACATATCATTCATGCTACTTCGTAACTTAATGAGACTTTGTTACTCTCCATAACACCTTACTTCTTATATGCTTTGTTGAATATTCTTAATAGTGTTAAAGAGATGGTAATACCAGGCCATATTACCTGCCTCTTGAGAAATCCATACACAGGTGAAGAAGCAACAGTCAGAACCAAACATGGAACAACAAACTGGTTCAAAATTGAGAAAGGCTGTATGCAGTCATCCTGATTATAGGCAGAGTACATCAAGCAAAATGGCTAGATGAGGCACAAGCTGGAAACAAGATTGCTCGGAGAAATCTCAATAACCTCGGATAAGCAGACGACACCATCCTCATGGCAGAAAGCGAAAAGGAACTAAAGAGCCTCTGGGTGAAAGTAAAAGAGGAGAGTGAAAAAGTTGGCTTAAAATTCAACATTCAAGAAATGAAGATCATGGCATCTGGTCTCAGCACTTCACGGCAAATAGAAGGAGAAACGATGGAAACAGTGACAGACTACTGTCTTGGGGTCCAAAATTAATGCAGATGGTGACTGCAGCTATGTAATTAAAAGATGCTTGCTCCTTGGAAGAAAGCTATGACAAAGCATATTGTCTAGCATACCTCGACAGTGTATTAAACAACAGAGACATTACTTTGCAAAGGTCCATCTAGCTATGTTTTTTCCAGTAGTCATGTATGGATGTAAGAGTTGGACCATAAAGAAGGCTGAGTGCTGAAGAATCGATGCTTTTGAACTGTGGTGTTGGAGAAGACTCCTGAAAGTCCCTTGGACTTTCAGTCAATTCTAAAGGAAATCAACACTGAATGTTCACTGGAAGGATTGATGCTGAAGCTCCAATACTTTGGCCACCTGATGAGAACTGACTCATTGGAAAAGACTCTGATACTGGAAAAGATTGAGGGCAGGGGGAGAAGGGGGCGACAGAGGATGAGATGGTTGGATGCTATCATCGACTCAATGGACATGAATTTGAGCAAACTCCAGGAGATAGTAAAGGGCAGGGAAACCTGGCATGCTGCAGCCCATGGAATCACAAAGAGTCAGACAAGATGGAGCAACTAAACAACAAATAGTGTTTGCTGTACCTCATGTAAATGTCTACTGAAGAAAAACAATTCTGTGACATAGTACATGTACCATCTCATTGCAAACAGACCAGTCAAAAAATATTTGTATATAAGCCCTAGAAATATTTTTAAATTACTTTTTAAATTGACTGATAAGTTTTAAATAATGAAGGGTATGAGTTTTCAATAATATAGGTATCATTCTTCAAAGATAAACATGTTAAAATAATGCAAAAACTAACATTTTGATATTATGATGACCTAAAAATTCGAATTTATGCTGACTGGAAAAAATATCTCCAAAGGATTGAATATTAAGCGATCAAAAATATCTATACAGCATTTAATTTCATTATTTTAGGATGCTTTATTGTAGGAAATGAAATAAAATTGATGCATACCCAATCCATTCACATGCAGGTTACCGACCTGAAAGATTCATTGGCTTTTACAGGAATAAATTCTTTACTAATAAAAATTACAAGCTTCTAAATCTTTTATTTGGCAAGTACCATAATAGACTTGAAGGTCTGATGCCAGATTTAATCCCAGCAAAGAGACTTAATGATAAAATCACCTCATCAAAATAACCATCCATCTATTTTCTACAAGCTAATCCCAGTTTACATTAATTTCATCCACATTAACCACAGCTTATGTTTATACCCATAAGCGGTTAAAGAATGAATGACCTACTTAAATGTTGGTGTCTGCTGAAATGCATCTTTGTTAGACTGATCTCATTTCCTGCAGAAACCGATTTCACTTTCTTTATGACAGAGCACCAGACCATAATGATAAGTGAAAAGCAAGCAACATAAAGTACCAGGGACTCCAGGAAAACCTTCATCTCTGTTCAACAAAACCTTTCCTTCTTCAAGCATTAAATCACCCAAATTTTTACAGGTTATACCTGTAACACTAACCAACTTAAACAATTCACATTGAATTGATATATACTCAATAAAGGGCTTCCCCAGTAGCTCAGTGGTTAAAGAATGCCCTGCAATGAAGGAGCTGCAGGAGTTGCTGGTTCAGTTCCTGAGTTGGAAAGATCCCCTGGAGGAGGGCATGCAACCCACTCCAATATTCTTGCCTGGAGAATCCAATGGGCAGTTTTCTCCCCTGGAGAATCCCATGGAAAGAGGAGCCTGGCAGGCTACAGTCCATGAGGTCACAGAGAGATGGACACTGCAGAAGTGACTCAGCACAAACACACGTACACATATTCAATAAAACCAGCAATTAATTTGTCATAGTGTACTCAAATTCAGATTAACAGTCTGACTACCTGTAAGGCTAGTATCACATTTTACCTATATAACTTTAAACCTCTAGCTAGAAACAGGTTTTTAAAGGACAATATAAAAATTCAACTTCTTAAGTAAAGCTTTATTTTCAAGGATGCCTAATTGCAATGTGTAAATCTTTCACACGTTATCAAAGATTAAAAATGAAAATTAATAACAAACAGCATTTTCTATAGTACAAATCTGTTTTATTATAATTGCAACAGAATACATTATTTTTTGCTTGGGTTATGAATAAAATAACACTAAATATGTTTCCTTATTTTTAAAATCTTAAGACGGAAAATTTTGTGCAACAATAATATGAAAGGCTGGCTTTCAAGTTCAGTTTCTCCCAATAATTTGTTTTAATGGCTTTCAAAAGAGGAAAAACATGCACAGATCCAAAGGAAAAGAGATTTCTGTTTTTCATTCTAATCCACCAATTATAAAAGGATTTTTGGTGAAATTTATCTAGTAACTCTCCATATTCCCCGCTGTCAACCAGTTCTTAAACTAATTACACGTTGTTGTTTTTTTTAATATTTTTAACAAACGGATTCCAATTTCACTTTACCTTATTTAAACAGTTAGAAAATTTTACATTCATATTTTTTAAAGTCTGCTTATGTCAAAGCTTATCTACCTGACAGATTTAGATCATTTTCAGCACATACTGATGCAATGTAAAAACATACTCAAATATCCATTTTCAAAATGTTCTCTCCATGGTGAGATTACTTAGAGAGCAGGTACTTTTTCATCGTAAAAATGTCATCTTCACCTTGGAAATATCTCCAAGGGAACTATGTCATGAAAAGCTCCTGATTATGTCACTGCAATTCTGGAACAGTTAAATTTTTGTAAAAATGAACATTAAAATGAAGTAAATTCAAATTAAATACTTTGCAACAAAATTACAAGAAGACTATCCATAGTATAAATATAGTATAAACAGTATAAATGAGATGTGTACATCTCATTTTAAAGAATTGTGAAGAATTTATATTGTAGCTCCAATTTCTTTGCTGCAATAGTGTGCCTAAGAAAGAAAGTATGAATCAATCCCATATAAGGAGCTAATTCTGTGAATTTACCCAAGATTCTTGATATACCCAAGATTTGCCCAAGTGTTTTCCCCCCAAAATGTGACATTTTGTCTTTTGCTATTAAAGAAGACAAAATAAGAAGCTGTTAAATATTTTTCAGGGATATCTGAAGTCATGAAACTCAAATTTCATGTTCTAAATATTCAATTCTTAAATATCTTACTGCGATGATGACATACTCTCATTACCTTATATTAAAGGAACAACTGATCCACAGAATAAGATTTGTGATTAACAATAATGTAAATCCCTACATATCCCCTGACAGATTTAAATGGTTTGAGCCATTTTCTTTTCAGAGCTAATTACTGTCATTGTTTTGCTCTCATAACACAGCTAGCAAAGAGTTTATGGAAATAAAAATATCAGCTATTCTAATTTTTTTTTTCATTTGTACTTAACATTACTAGCATAGTTTTCGATTTGTGTCTCCCTGCAGAATCCCTTAATGCCAGTTGTCCACTTTTCAAGCTAATTTAAGCACGACTAAAAGATTTATAACAATGATGGTAAGAATAACACTCACCTAGTGCCTTTACTTAAGCACTTGGTATCTATTAACTCAATTCATCTATAAAGGGATATAAGATAGATAGATATCTAATAATCTAAATTAATGTTACATTATGAGATAATGTATCAAACAAATCTTAACTGTGGGATGCCCACTCATCTCCAAGATACCTTGCGTTCATTAGGCAACAAATGATGATGATATGAAACCAAATGTCATTGAGACCAACAAAAGGAGAAACAAATTGTGCCATAATTATTAGTGAAATTTCATTGTTTTCTTTCCTGTTTTTTGCTAAAAGTAGTATTAAAAATGTTACATTATCTTTCCACACTCCATTGAATTGCCATATCTAACCCCTAGAGGCAACTCTTTAGATTGGAGACTACCACGAGAAATATTAGGAGTCTACTATTTTGTCATTTTGTAGACTACAATAGAATAATAATACTGGGCAGATAGTACAGTTAAACTGAAAGGTCATACTTAAGATAACCATTAAAAACTTAAAAATAACTTACACATATATATACATTATATAGTAATAAAGTGTATTTAGTACTGGGAATAATAATTTCCATGATCTGTATAAATATCACAGAAATGGAATAGACTCTGGTTAAAGCACTGGATGTATCAGGAGTCATGAAATTTGATAGAACACTAACAAATAAGGAACAAATTTCAAAGGAGTTTAATAAGACACATGAAAAAGTTGAATAAGCAAATAAACCAACAAATATACTAGAGGATAAAATCATAATGAACGTATTATGACAGTAATTTCAGATTTACTGTAGAAGTTTTCCTTCTATTCCGTATATCTTTTTCACCATTATACTTTGAAAATCAAGACCAGTATTCCCTGTTGCTTTTCAGTGTTTTACCTATAAATTCACTAGAGTCAAATGCTTAGTTCATGCCAAAGATAGTTTATCACATGGTAGTTAGAAATAAGTGTGTAGAATCCTGACTTTGCTATTTAGCCACTGTGTGCAGGGCTATGCTTAGCTTTTCAGTTGTGTCCGACTCTTTACGACCCCATGGACTGCAGGTCACCAGGCTCCTCCGTCCATGGGATTCTCCAGACAAGAATACTGGAGTGGGTTGCCATGCCCTCCTCCAGGGGATCTTCTCAACCCAGGGATTGAATCCAGGTCTCTGGCATTGCAGGTGGATTTTTTACCATCTCAAGCACCACGGAAGCCCCGGCCGCTGTGTGATCCTGGATCAATCACATAAACTCTCTGAACTTCAGATTCTCCTCAGGATGAAAAGTATATAATATCTAGGAGACTCTCTGATAATCATGTGCATATTAAAAAATGGTCATTATGTNTGGCATTGCAGGTGGATTTTTTACCATCTCAACCACCACAGAAGCCCCGGCCGCTGTGTGATCCTGGATCAATCACATAAACTCTCTGAACTTCAGATTCTCCTCAGGATGAAAAGTATATAATATCTAGGAGACTCTCTGATAATCATGTGCATATTAAAAAATGGTCATTATGTTATGATTCTAAAGCTTTTAAGGTAGAAAAGAAAATACTGTCTGCATTCAATTGCAGTAGACAAAATGGTATCTTAAGTTAGGGAAAACATATTAAAGAAATTGAATATGTCTCATACTGAAAGTGTTGGGACGTAACTCTTCATCTCACAAGGGTTAAAATTTATCTTCCCACTGATTAAACTGTATATTTTCATTGTAATGAGGTGCTATAATAATGTAGAATGGATACTAAAGAAATGATGATGAAAGTTTTAGCATTAAGTTGACCAATATAAGGACCAACTCTTATTAACTTACTTAATCTAAATGTCTCAGGTTCCTCACAAGAAACAAGCAGGAGGGGTAAAATCATTTTAAAGTGACTTCAAGTTCATTTTCTAAATGACAGTCACAGTCACCACTTGCTTGGTTTGGTCACATCCTTAACAGATCTGTTTCTGCAGTTTTTAATACAATGGAAACAATTTAAATCATGGAAACAAAAACCCACACAGAAAACCCAAAGCATTAGATAAAAGAAAAGGGCAAATAATTACTTTCGGTGTCAATCAAATGAAGTATAACCAAGAGAACAACGTTAAATAGTTATCCTCCATTTTCATTAATTTCAAAAGAAACCCATTTAAATGTCCTCAACAGGTTCACATGCAAGTAAATGGGACTTGATATTGTAAAAAGATTAAATGATGGAAGAGCTCACAGACTCTTCATACACAAATATTTAAAATAATGCTAGATTATAGTCTAGTTATACTGAAAGTCGCTCAGTTGTGTCCGACTCTTTGCAATCCCTTGGACTATACAGTCCATGGAATTCTCCAGGCCAGAATACTGGAGTGGGTAGTCTTTCCCTTCTCCAAAGGATCTTCCCAACCCAGGGATAGAACCCAGGTCTCCTGCATTGCAGGTGGATTCTTTACGAGCTGAACCACAAGTGAAGCCCAAGAATACTGGAG
>SJYA01012188.1:0-11724 GCA_006410615.1 Neotragus moschatus
CTGCAATTCATGGGGTCGCAAAGAGTCGGACACGACTGAGCGACTGAACTGAACTGAACTGAACTGAACATGCATGTGTGTGCGGTGTCCAACTCTTTGCAACCCCATGGACTGTAGCCCATCAGGCTCTTCTATCCTTGGGATTCTCCCAGCAAGAATACTGGATGGAACTGCCCTTTCCTCCTCCAGGGGATCTTCCTGACCCAGGGATCAAACCCGAGTTTCCTGAAGCTCCTGCATTGTCAGGTGAATTCTTTACCACTGAGCCACCTGGGAAGTGGCTTAATATGACAAAGATTTATTCATCACTCACCAAGTCCACTGTGGGTCCAGGTAACCTTCCAGGTAGCTCTTCTCCATCTCAGTGTTCTCAGCTCTTTGACCTGGTGGCTCCCCTATCTTGACATAGGCGTCCATGGTTGCCATGGCAGGAACGAAAAAGTGCTAAAGACACCTGTACAATCCATTAATGCTGTAGCATATGAGAAATACACATCAGTTCTATCTGAAATCAACTGGTCAGATCCAGTCTTGTGACCTTCACATAACAGCAAGTTAGGGGTGAGGGGTAAAATCTTCACCTACATTCTACAGAGAAGAAAACTCAATGTGGATAAGCACCAGTGATATCTACCACAGCCTTCATGACACCCTGGAAGTGCTCCCCACTCTCTTCATGGCCCCACAAACCCCCATTCTTCCTTCCCTTACCCCTCGTTAAGGTCTGGCTGGAATCCCATCTCTTCCTTGAGCACTCCTTGACCACTGCTTTCTACACTGATCTCCTCAGTTTGACCAACATCAATTCTCATTATCTGTGGGATGCATTTGGCACTTACAACTCATTAAGCATTTTCAGTCTTTACATATCCTCTGTTTCAAATGATTTTATCTTCTGGACTTTGGGGAACGTATTGAGAGGAATTGCTGGTCTGGCCAACAGAGAAGAGTTTATCAGAAAAGTGGGAGGCATGGGAGCCTGTGGAGTGGACCCCATGACTTCTGAGCCTTTGTGCCTTGCAGCGAAGGGAGTCAAAGGCACTAGGGAACCCTGGGCTTGGAAAGACTGTCTTCAAAAGGCCGTCATCTTGAGAAGCTTAGGCTGAAAAGTGAACACCAATTAAGAGTTGGGCGTCTTGGCAGGAGAAGGCCTTCCTTTGAACTGATGATTATCTTAATGAGGGGATAAGAAGTATTGAAAAGGCCACAGGCTGCATGGGAAGCCCACTACTGAGCCCAGGACTTAAATGAACATGCACAGAAGATGGGAGAAAAAGGCCAGCTCCCCGCCCCTGCACCCCCACTGCACCCCAAGCAGACAGGCCCCTGCAATTCCCACATGCTGGGGTCACCGCCTGCTGACCTAGCTAGTTATTTATTTATCTTTAACAAACATAGCACTTACTATGTACCAGGCACCATTATGTGCATTTTATGAATACTAACTCATTTCATCAACACTGTATGGGTTATTTTTCCCCTAATCCTCCAAAGATGCCAAGGTTAAATAACTTGCCCAAGGTCATCACTAATGTGGGCCAGAACCTCCGGCTCCTTCACAACAAGAACATATATTTATCTGCTCAGCAACTGACAATAGCAAGCACACAGGAGCTATTTAAGTGCTTTCTAAATGAATGAATGCGATCTTGTTTCCCTCTGAGGCCAGACAGCCAGGGTCCAATTCCCAGTTCCATTGCTTACTGTGTGAACCTGAGCAAGATATTCACCTCTCTCCACCTCTGTTTACTCACCTATAAAGTAGGGCTAATAATAGGTTTTACAGGGTTGTTGTGATTTTAAAATTTTTTTAAATTAATATATATAAAGAATAACAATCCCTGGCAGAAGGAAACACTTAATAAAATATAATTGTTATTTCACACGCTATATCTTATCTCATCAAACTACTAGCTTCTGTAAATACACATTAACCATTTCTTTTCATTCTTGTCACTCTCTAGAAGGTGTTAGGTGGACATTTCTAAATATCCTAGAATAGAGAATTGTCTTAGTTGTCTATTGCTACATAGCAAAGCTTAGCAACTTAAAATGAGGCACATTCATTTTCCAACCATTGCTCTGGCTAAGAGTTCTAGGCATTACTTAACTGGGTCTTCTCTTGTATGATCTCTCACGTGTCTACAACCTAGATGTCAGCCAAGGCTGTGGTCTCATCTGAAGGTTCAACTGAGGGAGGACCTGCTTGCCGAGTTCACTCTATGTCTATCAGCAAGATTCAGTTCTTCCATGGCTGTTAGATGGAAAGCCTCAGTCCCTTGCTGGCCATTGGTAGGTGGTGGCCCTCAGCTTCTTGCCATGAGGGCCTCTCCAGCTCACTTTGTCACAGCAAGTTCATGAGAAGAGGAGGAACGAGGAGGAGAGAGAACTGGTAAAATGGAAATCACTGTCTTTTGTAACTTAACCACAGAAGCAACGTGGATCTTTCTTGCCATATCCTATTGGTTATAAGCAATGACTAGGTCCAGCCCACACTCAAAGGGAGGTTTGGGAGTCCATGTCAGAAGCTGCTGACTCCAGGCTCAAACTTACTGACTGAACCTAAGAGTCAGCTCTGCTTCTGATGAAGGTAGGGAACATGGAGAGGCTGATGGGGGTCGTGTAGATTCTAACTAGCTCTGCTTCTAGGGAAAGCTTCCTTGAACCCTTTTGGGGCCTTGGTGTCCACCCCTATAGAATGAGCAGCTTTGACTAGGAAATGCCTCAAGTGCCCTCCATCCAAATTCTGGAACTCTAGATTCTTTGGATTTAACAGATCTTGATTCAACCAAACTGACAAAGTTACGAGTTCCCATCAAAAGTTGACAGGAGGCCTAGTAAGAGGCGGATATTGGTCAGAGCCTTCCGGTATCCCAGCTCACACAGGAGATTATAAGAAGGGGCGTCCAAGGGCTGAGGGACATCCTTGGTTGTCCAGTGGCTAAGACTCTGCACTCTCAAAGCAGAGGGCCCAGATTCTACCCCTGCGTCAGGGCACTAGATCCCACATGCGGCAACTAAGAGTTCACATGTGCGTGTGTGCTAAGTCGCCTCAATCGTGTCCAACTGTTCGTGACCCTATGGACTGTAGCCCACCAGGCTCCTCTGTCCATGGGATTCTCCAGGCAAGAATACCGGGGTGAGTTGCCATGCCCTCCTCCAGGGGATCTTCCCGACCCAGGGATCAAACCTGTGTCTCCAATGTCTCCTGCATTGGCAGGGGGGGTTCTTCACCACTAGCACCACCTGAAAAGCCCAAGAGGTCACATGCTACAACTAAAATAAATCCCCNGTATGGACTGTAGCCCATCAGGCTCCTCTGTCCATGGGATTCTCCAGGCAAGAATACCGGGGTGAGTTGTCATGCCCTCCTCCAGGGGATCTTCCTGACCCAGGGATCAAACCTGTGTCTCCAATGTCTCCTGCATTGGCAGGGGGGTTCTTCACCACTAGCACCACCTGAAAAGCCCAAGAGGTCACATGCTACAACTAAAATAAATCCCCATACCACAACAGACACCAAAGATCCTGCTGGCCACAGCTAAGGCCCTGCAAAGCCAAATTAATACATGGTTTTTTAATAAAATAAAAGATAGAAGAACTGAGAGGCCTGGCTGTGACTCAACCTGGATGAGAGATGGATTTGGAAGACACAGCTTGACCTGCAGCTTCCTAGAAGCTGGATTCTCAATAAATGCTGAGGTTGCACAAAGGACTGAAAGTGGGGAGGAACAGAAAAAGAACGTGAGACTTTAGGACGAAAACATGCTTGGACTGCCCCTTAGGGGCCTGGCCTCAGTGGAAGGCCTCCTCGTGAAGAGCCGGATAAACACAAACATATCAAGGAAAACCAATTCTGCTGCAGCCACGACTATTACAGCATCTCACGAGCATCTCATGCCCACATCAACCGATGTTCCCCCCACAGGCTCCTCATGTTGCTCTTCATTTCTGTCTCAACAGAAAGTATTTCCACTTGCCCAGATGTCCAACCCACACTCATGAGTGTCACCCTTAACCCCTGCCCTCCCCTCCAAACTAGTCCTGCACCAAGTCCTGTCAACTTCTGTGCTAAATACTCCTGAAACCCTGCAGGTCTCCTGGCACTCCCCACCCCCATCCTTGCTTGCTGAGATTACTGTGACGGTCTCCTTACTGATCAGCCTGCCTCCAACCTTCCTTCTCCATTCCTTCCGTCCATATTCCCTTCAGTCAGAACAGTCTTCCAGAAACCCAGATCCAGTCACATCACAGCTCAAAGCAATTGCTATCCCTTGCACCCTATGGCTTTTGTATTGATGTCCAGTCTTCCTGACTTTCTTTCAAGGCCCTTCATGACCTTATTCCTATTTCTTCTGAAAGTTTCTCTCCACATGTTTCCCCTGACCCCCCAGCCCCTCATCTCCATGTGTCACAAAGCCACTCTCCTCATTTCCTCCAACCAACACACTCTCTTGAGTGCGCCGGATCTTTGAGCCTGCAACTGAGTCTCCCATGTCACCTGACTTTCTCTTCTTCTCTGATTAACATCTGTACATATTTCAGGCTTAGACACCACTTCTTGTAGGAGAATCTCCTAGAACACCCCCCCACCCCAGTCTGCTTTGAGTTGAGCCCCCTTGCCCTTCCCTGTTCTGCTCTGTGATGCATGGTGGCTGACCCCCACAGGCCTCCCCTGTCACCTGGTTCCTCAGACAGGGAAGTGGAGGGCAAGAGAAAGGCACGGGACAGACTTTTCATTCCTCCGTCTCTGCCTAAGGGGCCGGCGCAGCAGCGCCCCCTGCAGGACGCTGGCTCTCACTGTGACACACTCACTATGGATCCACTTTCAACTTGCGACCCTAATGGGGGTCTCATCACATTGCCCCCACCCTTTACCCCTGTAGTGGAATAGTAGCGGCTTTCTGCCGTTGCTACTTTCCACGTCAGTTGATCCCTTCTATCATCTTTTAGCCAATTTTCTCTATTAAATTTCTTCAGTTATAAATATCTAAGTGACTTTGGTTTTCCTGGTTCCACCCAACTCGCATAGACCTTCCCCATAGAACAGCTCACTGCACTTCCCTAACTGTCCCCATTCACCCTGAACTCTAAGGGCCAGTTTGCATGTCTATTCTCCCCTAATGCAAGTGTTTCGTGAGCACAGGGACCACCTCTGCTGACTGGCCATTGTATCCCTAAAACAATGCTCAGACACAGTGACTACCTAATTAACACGTGAGTTGAGTGAATGAATGAACCAGTAAATCTCATGCTAAGTTTCTTGTCCATCCGTCCAACTGCCTGTCAAGTTCATTTTCTCTTTGTCCGTCTTGCAAATCTCCTTTCTTCAAGAAAATAATCCCTCCTGCTTGGTCCTTACCCTGCAGGCTTCCTCTCTGCTTTACTTTAGTAAGTCAGTAGAAGTAATACCAAGTAAACAGTCCAAAGATCCAGGCTCATCCAGACTGCCCACTTCCCCAGCATAGCTCCTGGAGGGGGCTCAGCCAAGGCTGTTGGCCAGAGGGAACAAAACAGTTACGAGGTATGGCGAACTGCACAAAGCCAAGTGATGGAATCCTAGTGGGGGCTAGAATCACGGCTCCTGTGGGAAGCTGCCTCCTGGTACCATGGAGGGTGGATCTGGAGGGAGCCTGGTGAACAGAAAGGTCCTTGANGGCTCAGCCAAGGCTGTTGGCCAGAGGGAACAAAACAGTTACGAGGTATGGCGAACTGCACAAAGCCAAGTGATGGAATCCTAGTGGGGGCTAGAATCACGGCTCCTGTGGGAAGTTGCCTCCTGGTACCATGGAGGGTGGATCTGGAGGGAGCCTGGTGAACAGAAAGGTCCTTGAGTGTTCTCTCCTTCCCAGGGATCTGAGCCCTGGGAGGCTGTCCTACAGCCCAGCTTCGCTGGAGTCAGGTGGGGATGCAGAGACAGGAAGATGCCTGGCTGCCTGGCTTTGTTCCTAGATGTGGGCCGAGTGGAAAGGCCATGCGTGGTTTGGCAGCCTAGCGCAGGAGGGGGTGGAGTGCCAGGTAGAGGGAGGGAAGCACAGGCACTGACCCAGGACAGCGGCTGTGGTCTGAGCTGCTGTTTTCTCTCCCTCCATCCTGAGCCCACGCATCACATTTCAATCAGCTCTGAGGATCTTTGCGGCAGCAGGAGACAGACGGGCTGCAGAGACACAGAGCATCCAGCCACGCCTTCCTGGCCTGGACACTGATTGGAGGGTGACAAACAGCAGCAGCTTTCTCATCATAAGCAGTAGAATCTGTTTCCAGAGCCCAGCCAAGAGTCTGCAGGCAGGAGGGACGGCAGGGAGACACTTAGTCAAGGCTCAGGATCGGGGGTCTTCGGGGGCTGATTTGTCCATCCCTCTGCCTCCAAGATGAAGTGGCTGAGCACACACGCATTGCCTCCAAGAAGAACTTCAAAGATTCCAACCTAGACAGGCTCTGTTAATTCTACCAAGGTAATGAGATGCCCCAAACAGTAAAGTGCAGGTCACATGTGTCTCAGGCAGAAGGAGAGGATTCAGTGGAAGGGGAATCTAGACAGATCCTTCTCCCCATGCCAGCTAGAAGTCATCTTGGAAACTGGATCCCCCATGGGGTGGGGAGGAATGGGTAAGGCAGAGGGAGTCCTGAAGAGTGGGGTCAGGGGTGGGGTGGAGTGAGGGGACCCTAAGGTCAGTGCTGCTGGGGACCTGCCANCAGGTCACATGTGTCTCAGGCAGAAGGAGAGGATTCAGTGGAAGGGGAATCTAGACAGATCCTTCTCCCCATGCCAGCTAGAAGTCATCTTGGAAACTGGATCCCCCATGGGGTGGGGAGGAATGGGTAAGGCAGAGGGAGTCCTGAAGAGTGGGGTCAGGGGTGGGGTGGAGTTAGGGGACCCTAAGGTCAGTGCTGCTGGGGACCTGCCATTTACTGAGTGGGTCCCAGGCTCCAGGAGCGGTGCTAAGCACTTTCAGTAATCACGCATTTTATCTTTAAAATAGCCCTCTGAGATTGTGACTATTGTCCTCATTTTGCGAACGAGGGAAATCAAAGATCAGAGAAGTGAAGAGACTCTAAAGGGTCACACAGCTAGGTGTGAGCAGCCCAGTCAGTCTCAGAAATGGCGTCTGTTTCCCTCCTTTGCAGTGACCTCTGTGCCCTGATCCACCAGGGTACTGCCCAGGGCCAGACNAATCAAAGATCAGAGAAGTGAAGAGACTCTAAAGGGTCACACAGCTAGGTGTGAGCAGCCCAGTCAGTCTCAGAAATGGCGTCTGTTTCCCTCCTTTGCAGTGACCTCTGTGCCCTGATCCACCAGGGTACTGCCCAGGGCCAGTCCCAGGCCACAGCTCCCTGAGAGCTAGCAGAGGGGCAGCTCTAGAGTCAATGAAGCAGGACTTTCCCGATGGTCTAGTGGTTAAGACTTTGTCTTCCAACACTAGGGGGAAGAGGGTTCAGTCCCTGGTTGGGAAGCTAAGATCCTGCATGCCTCTGGGCCAAAACAATACAAAATATAAAGCCGAAGTAATACTGTGAAAAATTCAATAAAGACTTTTTAAATGGTCTACATTAAAAAAAATTTTTTTTAATAAAAAAAGTCAATGATGCTGGGTGGAAGAATCCCATGGATGTGGTTCCACCTGTTGGAGGCCTTCACTTAGGGCACCTGTGGCCCAGTAGTCTCACCTGAGGTTTCNCCATGGGGTGGGGAGGAATGGGTAAGGCAGAGGGAGTCCTGAAGAGTGGGGTCAGGGGTGGGGTGGAGTGAGGGGACCCTAAGGTCAGTGCTGCTGGGGACCTGCCACTTACTGAGCGGGTCCCAGGCTCCAGGAGTGGTGCTAAGCACTTTTAGTAATCACGCATTTTATCTTTAAAATAGCCCTCTGAGATTGTGACTATTGTCCTCATTTTGCGAATGAGGGAAATCAAAGATCAGAGAAGTGAAGAGACTCTAAAGGGTCACACAGCTAGGTGTGAGCAGCCCAGTCAGTCTCAGAAATGGCGTCTGTTTCCCTCCTTTGCAGTGACCTCTGTGCCCTGATCCACCAGGGTACTGCCCAGGGCCAGACNGAAATCAAAGATCAGAGAAGTGAAGAGACTCTAAAGGGTCACACAGCTAGGTGTGAGCAGCCCAGTCAGTCTCAGAAATGGCGTCTGTTTCCCTCCTTTGCAGTGACCTCTGTGCCCTGATCCACCAGGGTACTGCCCAGGGCCAGACCCGGGCCACAGCTCCCTGAGAGCTAGCAGAGGGGCAGCTCTAGAGTCAATGAAGCAGGACTTTCCAGATGGTCTAGTGGTTAAGACTTTGTCTTCCAACACTAGGGGGAAGAGGGTTCAATCCCTGGTTGGTGAAGCTAAGATCCTGCATGTCTCTGGGCCAAAACAATACAAAATATAAAGCAGAAGTAATACTGTGAAAAATTCAATAAAGACTTTTTAAATGGTCTACATTAAAAAAAAATTTTTTTAATAAAAAAAGTCAATGATGCTGGGTGGAGGAATCCCAAGGATGTGGTTCCACCTGTTGGAGGCCTTCACTTAGGGCACCTGTGGCCCAGTAGTCTCACCTGAGGTTTCCAACGTCTTTGTTGGTTATTAAGGCAGACTGAGGTCCAGCTTCGCCTCCATCCCTGCGTCCTCACAGTAACTCAGNGGATGTGGTTCCACCTGTTGGAGGCCTTCACTTAGGGCACCTGTGGCCCAGTAGTCTCACCTGAGGTTTCCAACGTCTTTGTTGGTTATTAAGGCAGACTGAGGTCCAGCTTCGCCTCCATCCCTGCGTCCTCACAGTAACTCAGTGCTCGGCCAGCTCCCCAAGCATCTTCTCCACCAACCCCTGCACTCCCTGGGCTCAAACACTTGTTGTCTCTCACCGGGCCCAGCTGGGCAGCCTCCTGCCTCTGACCCGTCTTCCATGCAGCTGTCACCACAATTTTTCTCAAAAACAAGTACAAAGTCTTCCTTGCAGCATGTGAGATCTAGCTCCCGACGAGGGATTGAACCCGGGCTCCCCTACATTGGGAATGCAGAGTCTTAGCCACTGGACCCTCAGGGAAGTCCCCTGGTCATAGCGCTTTCTAAAGTAACTCGGCCAGCACCCTTTTGCCTTTGGGATAAAATCTCAGTTCCATCGTCTTACATTCCAGCCTCTCCCAAGCCAGCCTTGATCTCCTCTCCCCAGGCCTCCATCTCCAAATCCTCCGTGCTTCCTGGAGCTGAGGGCCTGGCTGTTCTCCTGAATGTGCCTTGCATTTCCACACTTCCTGCTTTCGCTCCTGTTCCTCCTGCCTGGGTTGGCTTCCCTGGCCTTGGCTTTTTCCCCTCGGCAAAATGTCACCTTTCCGGACCAACTGAAATGTCAGATGCTCTGTGAATCTTTCCCCAGCATCTTCTCCTCTGTGCTAACTGCTCCCCTGCAGACTCCTGAGTCTGTGACGAAGAAGATGATGATAAGCAAATTAATAACAGCTAACACTGTGGAACATTCACTGTGTGCCAGGAGCTGTTCAAAGCTCTTCTCATGTATTGACGCCTTTAATCCTCATAAGGACTCAAGGCGGCAGGTGCTATATCATCCCCATTTTGTAGATGGAGAAGGAAGGCCCAGAGAGGTTAAATCATCTGCCCAAGGTCGCACAGCTGGGGAGAGGAGAGGAGCATCCAAGCTCCTCTCCAAGCATCCAAGCACAGCAGTGTGACCCAGAGCCTGTACCCTTTAGCACTCCGCAGGCCCCTCCAGAACACTCATGAAGGGCATATCTGACAGCACCTTTGGAGCAATGCCCATAGAGATCATCACTCACTTGTCTCCCCCGAAGGCCTGAGAGCTCCCTGAGGGCAGTGCTTGTCTCCCAGGTCTAGCCCCACACAGAGGACAAGAATAAATGAGGCATTCGCTGGCAAAACAAATGAGTGATGTGTCCATCATTATCCCACTCTACCTGAGTCACCCCAGGAGGGAGAAAAAGCCCCCCAAAGGATGCCCCAGTTGTGAGTTGACCCTCTTCCCGGCTGTCTCCCAGGCACATGAGAAATAAGGCCAGGGACAGTGTCCTCTGTTAGGGCCCTTCATGAGACTCTGTCCCCGGGGTCAGGGCAGGGCTCACACATCCCTTCACTGCCCCTTCCTCTGGGGCTCTGGTTAAGGCAAAGAACCACCTTCCCCCCCATCCAATACCTAGATTCCTGGTAACACCCCTTGGGCTCTGCACTTCATGGGCTCCCCAGGTCCCAGAGGCACACCCATCTGCCTGTTCTCTGACTCACCAGCCTGGCTGTAGAGCAGGAAGCAGAGCTGGACTTACAGAAGTTGGGGACTGGGTGATAGGTTCTAGAAGCCACTCACATTCATCATGTCCCACCCTGAGTCTCCATCTAGTCTCCTGTGAAGCTCCCTTCTGCTTACTCAGATGACAAACCTAGACACCCCACCAATACCTCCCTCCCCCTCATCCCCACACCCTATCAGTCCCCTGTGTCCTGTGATCCCATTTCCTAAACATCCCTGAACCTGCCCCCTTTCCCTCCCCAGGATCCCAGGGCACATCACTGCTGGTCTGGAATAGGAAGACTCCCAGGGTACCCCCACTGCCCCTCCCTTCTAGTTCTTCCTCTGCTGCCACAGAGCACCTTGTGATTTATGAATGGGATCATGCCTCTTTCCTGTTCAACAGCCTTCCACGGCTTCACGCTCTCCAGAGGATGACACTTAAGCCTGTGACCATCCTCTCTGCCTCTNGAATAGGAAGACTCCCAGGGTACCCCCACTGCCCCTCCCTTCTAGTTCTTCCTCTGCTGCCACAGAGCACCTTGTGATTTATGAATGGGATCATGCCTCTTTCCTGTTCAACAGCCTTCCACGGCTTCACGCTCTCCAGAGGATGACACTTAAGCCTGTGACCATCCTCTCTGCCTCTCCTGGCTCCTCCTACTTTCCCTGCTTCTGCGTGTGTACCGCTGCCACACTGCATAGGCTTGGCCACTCCAGTCCTTCTGCCACAGCTCCCATTGCCACCCTCCCCCTTCTCCTCCTGGCCCTCAAATCCTGCCTGTGGAAGACATGGCTTAGTGAGGGGCTCCTCCAGGAAGCCGTCCATGAATAGCTCCCTCTCCCTTCCCCCTCCTTTGAAATCTGGCCTCCTGCCCCGTGGGCTCTCACATACCCCGTAAGTATCCATTTCTCCTGGGACTTGCCAGAGTTTACCGAAATCATCCCATTGTGCACGTGGCCCCATTGAACTGTTGGACAGGATCTATCTTATCAGTGTTCCATTTCCTGTCCCTAGTTGGGCACCCAGGATGGAACTTAGCAGGCACTTGGTGAACTTGTCTTAAACGGAACTGAAAACAGCCCTGAATCATCTATCTGCAAATAGGTGAGCCCTCAGGGCTGCAGGGAGAACAAAAGGAGGTGTTGCATGTGAAGCTCTAAGTCTGCGCTCTGCCGTCATTCACCGTCATCGTGATCTGTGCCATTATGACTCCCGTAGCACGCTCGAAAAAGCACTAGGCTAGGCATTAGAAGATGCAGTGCAGTCCCAGACCCCACGTTAACTATCAGGGTGACCCTGGGCAAGTCAGTTATCCTTTCTGAATTAGTCCTCAATAGCTGTTATTTTCCTTCCTTGCTTCGCTTCCATTATTGAATGGCTCCCTATATTATTCCCACCTCTCCCTTTCTTCAGCACAGATAATTAAGAATTTGTAGCATATCTTGATGTATGAACACTGCATTGACGAATA
>SJYA01012189.1:0-11825 GCA_006410615.1 Neotragus moschatus
TTTCAGTTCTAGTGATTTACAAATGAATGTGAACTTTGTCAAAGACTAATTTTTTTTTCTAAAACGTAGTATTTTACATATGTTTCATATTTTATATAGTGTCAATATGACACAAAATAATTCTTTGCATCTGACCACCTTTAAATTCTCAGAGAAATGTTTAAAATCTAGATCAATCAGACAAGTAAATAATGTTTCACTAAACTGAAACATTAAACTTTAGCTATGTATAAATGACTACATGTAATTAACTTTTAAGACTAGTTTATAAGTGTGCTTTTTAATATAAATGTAGAAACAATTCTGTGTTAATAAATATAAATGTGCATGTAAAAACATTTTTTCTTAAGCTATATATATATATATATACTAGACTAGATTAAATAAGCACTAGAATAAAAAATATTTTGCTTTCTCTATAACTAATATTAAAGTAGTTGTATCATTGGACAAAAACATCTTTATGGCAAAACCAATACAATATTGTAAAGTAATTAGTCTCCAATTAAAATAAATAAATTTTAAAAATATATCTTAATGTAAAATTTAGTGAGCAATACTTTGCAATAAAATGAATATGAAAAATGTATATGAGTTAACTCCTGCAACAAAAACAAAAATAGACCAATATGTGCATTGAGATCCCTTTGCTACTCTTGTTATAAGAAAACATTTATAAAGTTATATGACTTTCATTTTAACAGAATAGTCTTGTCAAGTGTACAAAATATTTTTGCCTAATGTTTATACTTTTAAGGAATAGAATATACATGAAAATCGAATCTCAGTTCTAGAGATTTCAGTAAAAGTTTACAGAAGACAAACTGTATAGTCTTTTCATTTAAGGCTAATTAACTTTCAATACCCATATCATAACATTTACCCTCTGTGGAAACAAACAAATTTTTATTTACTTTGTTTACCAGGATGTATATTACTTTTATAAAATATGATAATGTATTTCTAATATCTCAATTGATATCTAATATCTCAGTTGGTAAATTCCCTGATAACTCAGTTGGCAAAGAATCCACCTGCAATGCAGGAGACCCTGGCTGGATTCCTGGGTTGGGAAGATCCACTGGAGAAGGGATAGGCCACCCACTCCAGTATTCTTGGGTTTCCCTTGTGGCTCAGATGGCAGAGAATCCATCTGCAATGCGGGAGACCTGGGTTCAATCACTGGGTTGGGAAGATCCCCTGGAGAAGGGGAATCTAGCCATTCCAGTATTCTGGCCTGGAGAATTCTGTGGACTGTATAGCCCATGGGGTCACAAAGAGTCAGACATGACTGAGCGACTTTCACTTTCATGATAATGTAAAGCGGGCCGATTTTTGGTAATGTCTGATCTTTCAGCAACTCCTTGTGGTTTTTTTATTTCTCAAAAAAGTATTTCTGATTGTATGAGCTAATTGCAATTATCCTGAGAAAATTTTGAATCCTATAGATAAGAATTAAGTTTGGCATAGTGCTTAATCCTCTGTGTAATGCTTGATCTATATTTTCTATTTATTTATTTATTCAGAAAATATGGGCAATTATGGAGTAGGCAATGGCAACCCACTCCAGTACTCTTGCCTGGAAAATCCCACGGACGGAGGAGCTTGGTAGGCTGCAGTCAGTGGGGTCACTAGGAGTCGGACACCACTGAGTGACTTCACTTTAAATTTTCACTTTCATGCATTGGAGAAGGAAATGGCAACCCACTCCAGTGTTCTTGCCTGGAGAATCCTAGGGACGGGGGAGCCCGGTGGGCTGCCATCATATGGAGTTGCACAGAGTCGGACATGACTGAAGCGACTTAACAGCAGCAGCAGCAGCAGCCCTGATTTAAGACTAAACTTTCCACCTAAGGTCTGGATCTAATGCTTTATTTCTTCCTCAAGGACTTTGTTCCTTTGGTTATATCCTTCCTTAGTCATCATTCAGCTTGAACTGAGGGTTATCTGGCCCACTCAGCCACAGAGTTAAAAATGGAGAGCAGTTTTCATCATCAAATGGAACTGATACACCCAGGATTAGGCTCAAGCAAATCCTGAAGACACAAGTAAATTACACAAAGGAATGACTTAGATGCCTATGGCCACTACTCCTGATATATTGCCTTCTCTCTCCCTACTTATAACTCTAGGCTCATGGGGAGTTCCCTAGAACAAGTTTAATGAAAAACAAATGCAGGACTGGTTTACAAATGATTCTGCATGATATATACATACACCATTGAAAACTGGACAGTTACAGTGCTACAGTGTTATCTGGGTAACACTGAAGGACAATGATAATTGGAGATATTGTCAAGTAGGCAGAATTTCAAGCAGTATGCCTGATTGATCCTTTTGCCTGAAAGGACAGATGACCAGAGGTACATATCTGTATCAATTCATGAGATACAGTTAATATTTTGACAGGATGGTCAAAGACTTGGAAGAACAAAATATGATTAGAAAATAGATAACAAGAAGATCTTTTGAAAAAATCTGTGTATAGATCTCTCTGAATGGGCACAGAATGTGAGGACATTGGTGTTCCATGAGAATGCTCAACAAAGGTGACTTAGCAGTGGTGGAGTTTAAGATTAACGCAACTTCGACAATGGCACTATTTCCCAGGGTATCAGTTACCTACCTGGTTAATCATGTTCATCATATAAATGGAGTGATTTATTCTAACAGAAAGAGACCTTTACTCTGAATACAATGTGCTTTCCTAGACTGCAAGGTTTCTGCTAAACTTGTCATCTTGGGACTTCAGGGCTGCCTTATTATGATATTGGGCTTCCTTAATAGTTCAGTTGGCAAAAACTCCACCTGCAGTGTAGGAGACCCTGGTCTGATTCCTGGCTTGGGAAGATCCCCTGAAGAAGGAAAAGGGTATTCACTCCAGTATTCAGGCCTGGAGAATTCCATGGACAGTATACTCTATGGGGTGGCACAGAGTCAGACATGACTGAGCAACTTTCACGTTCACTTATGATACTATGAAATACAAGAAGAAAAATAGATGTGGTCTTACTGGCATAGAATTTCTAAAGCCACTGGAATTTCCTAAGTGACTTTCTCTCTTTTGTTCTGTTAATGAGGAGACTTTGAAGTGCATCTACAGACTGATCTGGTAGGCAGAGAAGCCAACTGTGTGATTAGAGGGGTGGAATATTTAGTTTTGGCCTCTTGATCTCTGGAAAGAGAGAGGAGCTAGAGGTTGGATATATTTCCAGGGACCAGTGACTTAAGTCCTGTAAGTGGTCTTGGAATCTTTCTAGACGTGGTGCTGACTGAAGAACACGAATTAGGGACTCTGTAGAAACCCTTGTATCAGCGGTTACTTTTATCTCCTACGACGTGCAAGGCACAAATATAGAAGAGTTAAACAGTCACTGAATGTTTAGGAGCAGCGACTGCGACAGTGCAGGAGTGGAAAAGAAGAGCTACCCCATGTCCAAGGTCAGGGGCGGTGGTCAAGAGGAGCTACCCATGTTCAAGGTAAGGAGCAGAGGCTGTGATTTGCTGGAGCAGCTGTGAAGAGATAACCCACATCCAAGGTAAGAGACACCCAAGTAACAGTAGGCACTAAGAGAAGGCTTCAGAGGGCAGACAAACTGAAACCATGGTCACAGACAACTAGCCAATCTGATTACATGGACCACAGCTTGTCTAACTCAATGAAACTAAGCCATGCCATGTGGGGTCACCCAAGATGGACGGGTCATAGTGGAGAGGTCTGACAGAATGTGACCCACCAGAGAAGGGATTGGCAAATGACTTAAGTATTCTTGCCTTGAGAACCCCATGAACAGTATGAAAAGGCAAAAAGATAGGACACTGAAAAATGAACTCCCAGGTTGGTAGGTGCCCAAAATGCTACTGGAGATTAGTGGAGAAATAACTCCAGAAAGAATGAAGGGATGGAGCCAAAGCAAAAACAACACCCAGTTGTGGATATGACTGTTGATAAAAGCAATGTCCAATGCTGTAAAGAGCAATATTGCATAGGAACCTGGAATGTCAGGTCCATGAATCAAGGCAAATTGGAAGTGATCAAACAGGAGATGCCAAGAGTGAACATCAACGTTCTAGGAATCTGTGAACTAAGATGGACTGGAATGGGTGAATTTAACTCAGATGACCATTATATCTACTACTGTGGGCAGGAATCCCTTAGAAGAAATAGAGTAGCCATCATAGTCAACAAAAGAGTCCAAAATGCAGTACATGGATGCAATCTCAAAGACAACAGAATGATCTCTATTCATTTCAAAAACAAACCCTTCAATATCACAGTAACCCAAATCTATCCCCCAATCAGTAATGCTGAAAAAGCTGAAGTTGAATGGTTCTATGAAGACTTACAAGACCTCTTAGAACTAACCAACCCAAAAAAAATGCCCTTTTTATTATAAGNATGGATGCAATCTCAAAGACAACAGAATGATCTCTATTCATTTCAAAAACAAACCCTTCAATATCACAGTAACCCAAATCTATCCCCCAATCAGTAATGCTGAAAAAGCTGAAGTTGAATGGTTCTATGAAGACTTACAAGACCTCTTAGAACTAACCAACCCAAAAAAAATGCCCTTTTTATTATAAGGGACTGGAATGCAAAAGTAGAAAGTCAAGAAACACCTGGAATAACAAGAAAACTTGGCCTTGGAGTACAGAATGAAGCAGGGCAAAGGCTAATAGAGTTTTGCCAAGAGAATGCACTGGTCATAAAACAAACACCTTCTTCCAACAACGCAAGAGAAGACTGTACACATGGACATCACCAGAAGGTAAACACTGGAATCAGACTGTATTCTTTGCAACCAAAGACAGAGAAGCTCTATATACTCAGCAAAAACAAGACTGGGAGCTGACTGTGACTCAGATCATGAACTCCTTATTGCCAAATTCAGACTGAAATTGAAGAAAGTGGGAAAACCACTAAACCATGCAGGTATGACCTACATCAAATTCCTTGTGATTATACAGTGGAACTGAGAAATATTTTAAGGGCCTAGATCTGATAGACAGTGTGCCTGATGAACTATGGACAGAGGTTCATGACATTGTACAGGAGACAGGGATCAAGACCATCCCCATGGAAAAGAAATGCAAAAAAGCAAAATGACTGTCTGAGGAGGCCTTACAAATAGCTGTGAAAAGAAGAGATGTGAAAAGCAAAAGAGAAAATGAAAGATATCCCCATTTGAATGCAGAGTTCCGAAGAATAGCAAGGAGAGATAAGAAACTCTTACTCAGTGATCAATGAAAAGAAGTAGGAAAACAACAGAATGGGAAAGACTACAGATCTCTTCAAGAAAATTAGAGATACCAAGGGAACATTTCATGCAAAAATGGGCTCGATAAAGGACAGGAATGGTATGGACCTAACAGAAGCAGAAGATATTGAGAAGGGGTAGCAAGAATACGCAGAAAAACTACACAAAAAAAGATCTTCATGACCCAAAATGATTACTATGGTGTGATCACTCACCCAGAGCCAGACATCCTGGAATGTGAAGTCAAGTGGACCTTAGGAAGCATGACTACCGTCAAAGCTAGTGGAGGTGATGGAATTCCAGTTGAGCTATTTCAATTCCTGAAAGATGATGCTGTGAAAGTGCTGTACTCAGTATGTCAGCAAATTTGAAAAACTCAGCAGTGGCAACAGGACTGGAAAAGGTCAGTTTTCATTCCAATCCCAAAAAAGGTCAATGCCAAAGAATGTTCATATGACCACACAATTGCACTCAAATTTCTCCAACCCAGGCTTCAGCAATATATGAACCACAAACTTTCAGATGTCCAAGCTGGTTTAGAAAAGGCAGAGGAACCAGAGATCAAATTAACAACATCTGCTCAATCATCTCTTGCTTAAAAGCAAGAGAGTTTCAGACAAATATCTACTTCTGTTTATTGACTATGCCAAAGCATTTGACTGTGTGGATCACAATAAACTGTGGAAAATTCAAAAACAGATGGGAATGTCAGACCAGCTGATCTGCCTCTGGAGAAACCTGTATGCAGGCCAGGAAGCAACAGTTAGAACTGGACACGGAACAACAGACTGGTTCCCGATAGGAAAAGGAGTATGTCAAGGCTGTATACTGTCACCCTGCTTCTTTAACTTATATGCAGAGTACATCATGGGAAAGGCTAGGCTGGATGAAGCAAAAGCCGGAATCAAGTTTGCCAGGAGAAATATCAATAACCTCAGATATGCAGATGACACCACCCTTATGGTAGAAAGTGAAGAGGAACTAAAGAGTCTTGATGAAAGTGAAAGAAGAGAGTGAAAAAGTTGTCTTAAAACTCAACATTTAGAAAACTAAGATATAGGCATCCAGTCACATCGCTTCATGACAAATAGATAGGGAAATAGTGGAAACAGTGGCTACCTTTTTTTTTTTTAAATCTGGGCTCCAAAATCACTGCAGATGGTGATTGCAGCCATGAAATTAAAAGACACTTACTTTGGAAGGAAAGTTTTGACCAAGATAGACAGTATATTAAAAAGTGGAGACATTACTTTGTCAACAAAGGTCCATCTAATCAAGGCTATGGTTTTCCATATGGATGTGAGAGTTGGACTATAAAGAAAGCTGAGCACTGAAGAATGGTGCTTTTGAACTGTGGTATTGAGAAGACTCTTGAGAGTCCCTTGGACTGCAAGGAGATCAAACGAGTCCATCCCAAAGGAAATCAGTCCTGAATATTCATTGGAAGGACTGATGCTGAAGCTGAAACTCCAATACTTTGGCCACCTGATGCGAAGAGCTGAGTCCATTTGAAAAAACCCTGATTCTGGGAAAGATTGAAGGCAGAAGGAGAAGGGGGCAACAGAAGATAAGATGTTTGAATGGCATCACCAACTCAGTGGACATAAGTTTGGGTAAACTTCAATGGTTGGTGACAGACAGGGAGGCCTGGCATGCTGTGGTTCATGGGGTCGCAAAGAATCAGACACGACTGAGCGACTGAACTGAATGACTTAATCAATTGTTCTCATGTAAACAAAGTGAAAGTGAAATCACTCAGTCATGTCCGACTCTTTGCGACCTCCAAGGACTGTAGCCTATCAGGCCCCTTCCTCCATGGGATTTTCCAGGCAAGAGTACTGGAGTGGGTTGCCATTTCCTTCTCCAGGGGATCTTCCCGACCCAGGGATTGAAGCCAGGTCTCCCGCATTCCAGGCAGACGCTTTAACCTCTGAGCCACCAGGGAAGCCCCATGTAAGGAAGTCTCCATAAAACCCCAAAAGGACTGGGCTCAGAAGCTTCCAAAATAATAAACATGTTGAGGCACTGGAAGAGGGGATCACTTAGTGCAAATGTTTCCTATGCATCTCTTCCACTTGACTGTTCCTGACTAGTATTATTTTTATAATAAACTGATAATCTAACAAGTAGACTGTTTTTTTTCTGAATTTTATGCACTGCTCTAGCAAACCAGTCAAATGCAATGAGGAGGTCATTGGAAACTGACATGTAGACGGTTATGTCAGAAGTACTGGAGATAACCTGGCCTTTCAGTTAGTGTCCTTAGGAGGAGAGGTGGATGGTCTGCCAGTACTGAACTCTTAAACTGTGGATCTGATGCTATCACCAGGTAGATATATCAGAAATCAACTGAATCATCAGGACCCCCAGTGTTTGAGAGTTGTCAGTGTGGAAACACATATCTGTCCAACATTAAAAATTGGTATCTTTAACTTATTCACTGGCATGGTGTTCTACACAGCACTGCTGTTGATCAAGAAATTTATTTAACAGAAAATGAAGTGCAAAAATAGGCCTGTGCTTAGTAAATCTATGGATCTTAACACATCTCCTATTGTCTGAAAATAATGGCTTCATCAAAGGGTGGAATAACATTTGAAAACTCAGATATGGTGAAAAATAGGCGAGTCTGAGAATCAAAGGATAGGAAATTGAGTAATACTTCTTCATATTATCTCTAGTAATCCACAAGTAAAGTTTGCTTGTTATTCTAAAGATTTTAGGCTTTGATGCTCTAAAGGCCTTAGTTGCAAAAGCTTCCAAGAAGCAATAACATGATTTCACCAAACTGGAAGGTGAGACTGTCACTCACTTTGAGATCATGATGACATTGAATAGAATCCTGGGATAAATGATCCTATCAAATTAAAATGGACTTGGATTACACAGTGGGATAAAGAGGAGTATGTTGGAATGTAGGAGATCCTTGATTATGTGCCTTGTGCATTCCATATTTTATGATGAAAGTCAATAGAAAATAAATTTAAGTAAACTAAATAAATATAAGCAATTTAAGCAGGATAGCTAATGATCCAGAATTTTCAATAATACAGGTTATGACCACATCACCAGACAAAGAACCCCAACCAACCCCATGTTTTTTTCCAAGAGCAAAAGGACTACACAATGAGTAGTTAGAAAGGATAGTTATAAAAATACCTATGATCATGTGCCCAGCTTTAAGAAATAAGGAGTAAAATAGTTATAATCAGTTATCCATTATTTTGATGTGATTATGTTGGTATGTATATATATATATATATGTAATATTTTTATCTTTCTACTTCTCATCTGGTTTAAGATGCATTAATATGTTAGTTGGGATTTCATTGACAGGAGGAACTGGAAATCAATTGGAAAAAAAATTAACATTAAAGATACATGAAGGACTTTATTTCTGAGGAAGTAGCTAGGATGTTTCACCTTTTCACACAGGAAGTGACCAATTTCCATATATTCCATATATTTCCATATATTCTATATATTCCATATTCCATATATAACATATTCTCTGTTATATATAACACTATTTTTTTTTAACTCTACTATGACACTACTTACAATGTGCCTTAGGATTTCTCACGCATATATATGTGTCCTCAATGCATTTCATGCCCTGAAGTTATAGGACCTATGTCTTATTTGTCTGTGTTTCCCCAATAATGCCTGACACAATTCTACCTACTAGCAGATGCTCAGGTAACATTTATTATATTGAAACATTTAACATTTAAAATGTCATCATCCATATATATCAGTAACTCTATTTAGTCAGCAGTTTTTCTATTCTAGAAAAAATATTTTGACTATTTGGGGCAATATGTCATTCATTACTAACTGGGATCAGATTCTAAAATGTGAATAAATATGGATAAATACGGATTATACATATTTATCCATTAGGATAAATATGAAGCTATTATGTCACTAGAAGAATTAATTTAAGATGAAATGCTTAGTTATGTCTATATTTTAAATTGATATTTCTGCTTATATGACAAGACTAGACTTGAAAATATTAAACACAAATGGCTATTTTCATTGACTAAAAGCACTAGATACATATTTAAAGTAAATTCTGAAACTACAGAGTTACTGACCTTTGAAAAATACTATTGAGATACAATTAGTAAGGTAAAGGTGCAGTATAAAGGTAATTGTTTTGAGTACGAGATGTCGGGTTAGGAATCCTTAAAGTCTTTGTGAACCACTGCTCAGCACTAAATCCCTCTTTGGGTTTGTTTCTATCTGGGGACATGCTACATCCTAGAACATTTCATAACCAGGGCTTGTAGCCAAATAAAATAATTTTACTTGCAATTTATCAATGGATCAATTTATTAAATGACTTGGAATAATAAATGATGAGAAGACTTATCATTTTCTATTTCTTCCTGCAAATTGGAAAACATCCTTACCCAATTAAGTTATACACCAGTATTTTGGAAAGATACTGGACCTTCTGCAAGACTTCCACCAAGAAGTACACTAGAAACAACATAAATGTGTCTATGTCTGTCAGTATCTTAGCACTTAAAGCTCTTTTATTTTCTTCTATGGTGGGCTCTGAAATCATTGAGAGAAAAGATAAATTTCTCTTATTCACTCAAATTGACAGGAGCTCACCTTAGATTCACAGAAGGCAATGGCAACTCACTCTATTACTTTTGCCTGGAAAATCCCACAGACAGAAAAGCCTGATAGGCTTCAGTCCATGGAGTCGCTAAGAGTCGGACACGACTGAGCAACTTCACTTTCACTTTTCACTTTCACGCATTGGGGAAGGAAATGGTAACCGATTCCACTGTTCTTTCCTGGAGAATCCCAGGGACAGGAGCACCCGCTGGGCTACCGTCTATGGGATCGCACAGAGTCAGACATGACTGAAGCGACTTAGCAACAGCAGTAGTACCTTAGATTAATTCTTTAGATATAGAATCTGAGCCAAGGCTTCAGGGACATGTAATTTACTGGGGAAGGATCTCAAAAAGAAAGAGAATTTTTAAAATGTGACAAAACAGAGGAAGGAGAGAAGCAAGGAATTCGTCTCAGCTGGAATCTGGNGGAAGGAAATGGTAACCGATTCCACTGTTCTTTCCTGGAGAATCCCAGGGACAGGAGCACCCGCTGGGCTACCGTCTATGGGATCGCACAGAGTCAGACATGACTGAAGCGACTTAGCAACAGCAGTAGTACCTTAGATTAATTCTTTAGATATAGAATCTGAGCCAAGGCTTCAGGGACATGTAATTTACTGGGGAAGGATCTCAAAAAGAAAGAGAATTTTTAAAATGTGACAAAACAGAGGAAGGAGAGAAGCAAGGAATTCGTCTCAGCTGGAATCTGGAGCATAATTTGAGCAACTTTACATTCATAGAGGCTTCCATTAGTTAGAACCATCCCATCAATTTAACATTGACTGCAGACTATCTGGAGATGATGGGAGGTTGTCAGATAGGATGAAAAATGAGTTAGCTTATGTCTTTTAAGAATCCAACGTCAAGATGGGATCAGTCATGCAAGATAAATATTGGGAAGAAGGTCTGAGAGATAAAATTGAAAGGAAGTTTTGATCTTTGTGAAAGAAAAAGAAAGTCTGGGAGACATGACAATTAAATTCAATGAACCTTGAAACAATAAAAAGGCCCTTATGGGGATATACTAGGCCAGAGTCTGAGCTGCCTCTATAGTGTCCATAGCAGATTCAGATTTATGATTACTGCCATGCCGTCCTGGAACCTGACTATAGTACAATGTGTCTACACTGGTGGCCTAGTGAAAGCAACACCTCAGAGATACCAGGCTCAATTGCCAGCAAATCCACAGTTCAGGTGGAGCTGACATCAGTGTCAACACTGTAATCTGAGAGTTCACACAACAAAGCACACCTACTGGTGAACAGCTCCAGAGAAAACATACTCAGTGGCTTTACTCCCAGTGGAACTTTAACACTCTATTCAAATCAATAGATAGATCATCCAGACTGGAAATAAGGAAACATAGCCTTTAAAATGCATATTAGACCAGATAGATTTAACTGATACTTGTAGAGAATTTCATCCAAAAGTAGCAAATACACATTCTTCTTAAGTGTCTGTAGAACATTCTCCAGAATACATGATATGCTGAGCAACAAAGCAAGTCACAGTAACTTTAAGAATATTGAATCATATCAAACATCTTTTCTGACCACAACATTAAGAGATTAGAAATCAACTACAAGGAAAAAATGATAAAACACACACACATGGGAGGCTAAGCAATGTGATACTAAATAACCAATACTCACTAAGAAATCAGAGGAAAGTTTAATGGATACATTAAAAATAAACAAAAATGAAAACACAATGATACAAAACCCACAGGACAAAGCCAGATAATTTGTAAGACATAAGTTTATACCAATGCAATCTTACCTTAGAAAATTTAAAAAAAAAAATTCAATGTAAATAACCTCACAGCTAAAAGCTAAAAGAACTAGAGAAACAAAGATCGGTTCAGTTCAGTTCACTCACTCAGTCGTGTCCGACTCTTTGCGACCCCATGAATTGCAGCACGCCAGGC
>SJYA01012190.1:0-12021 GCA_006410615.1 Neotragus moschatus
AATGATGCTAAAGCTGAAGCTCCAGTACTTTGGCCACCTCATGCGAAGAGTTGACTCATTGGAAAAGTGTCTGATGCTGGGAGAGATTGGGGGCAGGAGCAGAATGGGACGACCGAAGAGGAGATGGCTGGATGCCACCACAGACTTGATAGGCATGAGTCTGAGTGAACTCCGGGAGTTGGTGATGGACAGGGAGGCCTGGTGTGCTGCAATTTATGGAATTGCAAAGAGTCGAACACGACTGAATGACTGAACTGAACCTAACTGAATCAATGATACAAAAAGATGATTGTAAAGTTATAAGATTTTGAGTATGCAGTGGGTTGGAACCCAACCCTGCTTTTGTTGAAAGGTCAACTTGTGTGTCTATATACACTGCTTTGGCCAAAAGGTTGATTTTTTTTTTCCCATACCATACCATATTGGGCTTTCCTGGTGACTCCGAAGGTAAGAAACTTCCTGCAATACAGGAGACCCAGGTTTGATCCCTGGGTCAGGAAAATCCCCTGGAGAAGGAAATGTCTACCCTCTCCACTTTCTTGCCTGGAGCATTCCACGGAGAGAGTAACCTGGTGAGCTACAGTCCACAGGGTCTCAAGGAATCAAACATGACTGGAAGCGANGTGACTCCGAAGGTAAGAAACTTCCTGCAATACAGGAGACCCAGGTTTGATCCCTGGGTCAGGAAAATCCCCTGGAGAAGGAAATGTCTACCCTCTCCACTTTCTTGCCTGGAGCATTCCACGGAGAGAGTAACCTGGTGAGCTACAGTCCACAGGGTCTCAAGGAATCAAACATGACTGGAAGCGATTAGCATGCACATATATTGGATGGCATAATTTAATATTTTCATTGAATTATTTCATTGTTTCCTTTTGAAAACTTCTTATGATTCCTACAATATGACTCTTCCCATTGCTTTAAATAAAATAATTCAAAATTTTCTAAATTTCATCATAAACAATAAAGTGAAGCAGATAAATATGACTCTTATATGTCCCCTATATATTCAATAGAAAGGCATTCCTTCAACTTCATTATCATAAATTACTCATAAGACAACTTGAATCTACCTGTTCATGGGATTCAAGGTCAGCATTAGCAATGTTGACCTTGGTGCAGCAATGTTTCTACACCAACATGCATGTCTTGCTAAGCTTTCCTGGGTAGCTGGAAAGGATATCTGTGCAGTCATTGTTTAATACTGTTACCTGACAAAAAGATAAATAATGTTACAATCAGAAGGGTTATCTTCAAATATAAGAATAAATGCCAAAATTAAGATCAATATAGTCATAGCTGTGGTTTTCCCAGTAGTCATGTATGAATGTGAGATTTGGACCATAAAGAAGGCTGAGCACTGAAGAATTGATATTTTTGAACTGTGGAGCTGGAGAAGACTCTTGAGAGTCCCTTGGACAGCAAAGAGGTCAAACCAGTCAATCCTCAAGGAAATCAACCCTGAATATTCATTGGAAGAACTGGTGCTGTAGCAGAAGCTCCAATACTTTGGCCATCTGATGTGAAGAGCCAATTCATTGGAAAAGTCTCTGATGTTTGGAAAGATTGAGGGCAAAACGAGAAGGGGGCAACAGAGGATGAGATGGTTGGATTGCATCACTGATTCAATGCAAACATTGTTGCTGTTTTTCAGTCGCCCAGTAGTGTCTGACTCTGAGACCCCATGCACTGCAGCATTCAAGGCCTCTCTGTCCTTCATCATCTCCCAAAGTTTGCCCAAGTTCATGTCCATTGCATTGGTAATGCCATCCAGCCATCTCATCCTCTGACATCGTCTTCTCCTTCTGCCCTCAATCTTTCCCAGCATCAGGGACTTTTCCAGTGAGTCAGCTGTTCACATCAGATGAACAAAATACTTCAGTTTCAACTTCAGCATCAGGCCTTCCAGTGAGTATTCAGGGTTGATTTCCCTTAAGATTGACTGATCTGATCTCCTTGCTTTCCAAGGATCTCTCAGGAGTCTTCCTCAGCACCACAGTTTGAAGGCATCAATTCTTCAGCACTCCACCTTCTTTACAGTCCAACTTTCACAACCATACATGACCACTGGGAAGAACATAATGTTGACTATCAATGGGCATTTGTTGGCAGAGTAACTAATGTCTCTGCTTTTTAGCACACTGTCTAGATTTGTCATAGTTTTCTTGCCAAGAAGCAAATGTCTTCTGATTTTATGGCTGCAGTCGACAATGAAGTGATTTTAGAGCCTAAGAAGAGGAAATCTGTCAACACTTCCACTTTCTCCCCCTCTATTTGCCATGAACTAATGGGGCCAGATGCCATGATCTTAGGTTTTATTTTTTCTTTCTTTCTTTTTTAGTATTTAGTTTTAAGCCAGCTCTTTCACCTTCATCAAGAGGCTCTTTAGTTCCTCTTCACTTTCTGCCATTAGAGTGGTGTCATCCACATATCTGAGGTTGTTGATGTTTCTCCTGCCTATCTTGATTTCAGTTTGTAACTCATCCAGCCCAACTTTTCTCATGATGTACTCAATGTATAGGTTAAACAAACAAGGTGACAGCAGACAGTTCTGTTGTACTCCTTTCTCAATCTTGAACCAACCAGTTGTTCTATTCAGGGTTCTAACTATTACTTCTTGACCTACATACAGGTTTTTCAGGAGACAGGTAAGATGGCTTGGTATTCCCAACTCTTTGAGAGCTTTCCACACTTTATTATGATCTACATGGTCAAAGGCATAATCAATGAAATAAAGGTAGATTTTTTTTTTTTGAATTCCCTGTTTTTCTCTATGATCCAGTGAATGTTGACAATTTGATCTCTAGTTTCTCATCCTTTTCTAAATCCAGCTTGGCCATCTGGAAGTTCTTGGTCCACATAATACTGAAGCTTAGCATGCAAGATTTTAAGCATGACCTCACTAGCATGGGAGATGAGTGAAGTTGTTTGATGGTTAGTATATTATTTAGTATTACCCTTCTTGAGAACTGGAATGAGGATTGACATCTTAAAGGATGATGCCATCAAGGTGTTGCATTCAATATGTCAGCAAATCTGGAAGACAAAGCAGTGGCCACAGGACTGGAAAAGGTCAATCCTCAATGGACATGAGTCTGAGCAAACTCAGAAGGATAGGGAAGCCAGGCATGCTGTAGTTCATAGGGTAGCAAAAAAGTTAGACATGACCTGGTGACTGAAAAACCTCAAAAACAAAGAGTAGAGTATTTTCACTGACCTCAATTCTATTTGTTCTGGTTATTCAATCAACAATTTCCTCAGTTATTGCAGCATAGCAAACCTATCTAAAATAAAATGATTTATCATAATGCGTTTATTATTGAATTGGGCAGTCAGGTGGGAAGTGGTACTGAGCCCTGCCTGGCACCTAATGAGTCTATATTCAGCTGTGAGTCTCTACATTGTGTTTCTAAGGCTCATCCCTGAATCTACATGTGACTCTTGTGCCCTTTTCTCTGGAACATATTTATACTCATCTTACTCCATGTTTATAACTAAGTTACCCATGTACACAAGGTAAATGAGCTTTTCAAATGTGAATATTCTCTTTTTAATATAAATATATTTATTTTAATTGGAGGTTAATTACAATATTGTATTGGTTTTGCCATACATCCACATGAATCCACCACAAGTATAGACGTGTTCCCCATCCTGAATCCCCCTCCACCTTCCCTCCGCGTACCATCCCTCTGGGTCATCTCAGTGCACCAGCCCCAAGCATCCAGTATCATGCATCGAATCTGGACTGGCGATTTGTTTTATATATGATATGATACATGTTTCAATACCATTCTCCCAAATCATCCCACCCTCTCCCTCTGCCGCAGAGTCCAAAAGACTGTTATATACATCTATGTCTCTTTTGCTGTCTTGCATACAGGGTTATCATTACCATCATTCTAAATTCCATATATATGCGTTAGTATACTGAATTGGTGTTTTTCTTTCTGGCTTACTTCACTCTGTATAATAGGCTCCAGTTTCATCCACCTCATTAGAACTGATTCAAATGTATTCTGTTTAATGGCTGAGTAATACTCCATTTTGTATATGTGCCACAGCTTTCTTATCCATTCATCTACTGATGGACATCTAGGTTGCTTCTTCAATATTCTTAATTTAAGGTCACTGTTTCTATATCCACATATGTTGTTGTTTAATGGCTGTTATGTCTCCAACTCTCTGTGACCCCATGGANATGTCTCTTTTGCTGTCTTGCATACAGGGTTATCATTACCATCATTCTAAATTCCATATATATGCGTTAGTATACTGAATTGGTGTTTTTCTTTCTGGCTTACTTCACTCTGTATAATAGGCTCCAGTTTCATCCACCTCATTAGAACTGATTCAAATGTATTCTGTTTAATGGCTGAGTAATACTCCATTTTGTATATGTGCCACAGCTTTCTTATCCATTCATCTACTGATGGACATCTAGGTTGCTTCTTCAATATTCTTAATTTAAGGTCACTGTTTCTATATCCACATATGTTGTTGTTTAATGGCTGTTATGTCTCCAACTCTCTGTGACCCCATGGACTATAGCCCACTAGACTCCTCTTTCTATGGAATTTTCCAGGCAAGAACACTGGAGTTGGCTGCCATTTCCTTCTCCAGGGGATCTTCTCGACCCTGGGATCAAACTCAAGTCTTCTGTATCGGCAGACAGATTCTTATAAACACACAAAAATAAATAAATAAATAAAACTCTCCACATAAAGGGAATCTTTAGAAAGAGAAATTGAATTGTAGGAATCAGATTTCCTGACTTCAGACTATACCACAAAACTAAAGTATCAAAACAGTATGATATTGGCACAAAAATATGTGTTGATCAGTGCAAGAGGATAGAAAGCTCTCAGAATTAAGCCCATTTACCTAAGATCAACCAATCTTCGACAAAGGAAGCAAAACTAAACAATAAGCATGCTGCTGCTGCTTCTAAGTCACTTCAGTCGTGTCCGACTCTGTGTGACCCCATAGACAGCAGCCCACTAGGCTCCTCTTTCCCTGGAATTCTCCAGGCAAGAATATTGGAGTGGGTTGCCATTTCCTTCTCCAATACATGAAAGTGAAAAGTAGAAATGAAGTTGCTTAGTCTCTTAGTGACCCCATGGACTGCAGCCTACCAGGCTCCTCCATACATGGGATTTTCCAGGCAGGGTTTCCAGGCAAAAATAGTGGAGTGGGTTGCCATTTTCTTCTACATGAACATAAGCATAAGCATAGTCTCTTCAGTAAGTGGTGCTGGGAAAACTGAACAGCTTCATGAACAAGGCTGAAATTAGAACATTCTCTCTAATAGCATNAACAGTATGATATTGGCACAAAACTATGTGTTGATCAGTGCAACAGGATAGAAAGCTCTCAGAATTAAGTCTATTTACCTTAGATCAACCAATCTTCGACAAAGGAAGCAAAACTAAACAATAAGCATGCTGCTGCTGCTGCTGCGTCACTTCAGTCGTGTCCAACACTGTGCGACCCCATAGACAGCAGCCTACTAGGCTCCTCTTTCCCTGGAATTCTCCAGGCAAGAATACTGGAGTGGGTTGCCATTTTGTTCTCCAATGCATGAAAGTGAAAAGTAAAAATGAAGTTGCTTAGTCTCTTAGTGACCCCATGGACTGCAGCCTAGCAGGCTCCTCCATCCATGGGATTTTCCATGCAGGGTTTCCAGGCAAAAATAGTGGAGTGAGTTGCTATTTTCTTCTACATGAACATAAGCATAAGCATAGTCTCTTCAATAAGTGGTGCTGGGAAAACTGAACAGCTTCATGAACAAGGCTGAAATTAGAACATTCTCTCTAATAGCATACAGAAAATAAACTCAGAGTGGATTAAACCCTAAATATAAGACCAAATACTATAAGCTCTTAGAAGAAAACATAGGCACGATTTTCACTTAATTGCAGCAGTATCGTTTTGGATATCTATCCTAGAGTAATAGAAATGAAAATAAAAATAAAGATATGGTATTTAATTAAGCTTAAATGCTTTTACACAGTGAAGGGAATCATAAACAAAGCAAACAGAATACTTTTCCTAAAGATGTGACTAGTAAGAGTTAATCACCTGAATATAGAAACATCTCATGCAGCTCAGTATTAAAAAAAAAAATTCCAATTAAAAAATGAGCAGAAGAACTAAACATATTTCTCCAAAGACACAGATGTCTAAAAGGCATATGAAAAGATATTAAAAATCACTATTGTGTGCTGTGCTGTCACTTCAGTCATGTCTGACTCTCTGCGACCTTTTGGACTTTAGTCCACCAAGCTCCTCTTCAGGCAAGAATACTGGAGTGGGTTGCCATTTTCTTCTCCAGGGGATCTTCACAACCCAGGGATCAAACCCACATCTCTGGGTTCTGTAATAACCTATAAGGGAAGAGATACTACTGATGAAGGAAAACAAATATATGTGTGTGTATATATATATATACACACACGTGTGTGTGTGTGTGTATGAATTATTGTGCTGAATACCTAAAGCAAATATTATCATGTAATTCAACTATACTTCAATAAATAATAAATTAATAATTATTGATGATTTTAAAAATTTTAGCTTCCCTGGTGGCTCAGAGGTTAAAGCGTCTGCCTGCAATGTGGGATACGAAGATGTTTATCATCTTATCTTTTAAAAATAGCGTACTATTATATACGGAATTTACTGTTGCAAATTGTGGGTTTATTACCTTAGCTCTTTAAATCTGAGATACCACTCCTTTCTCTGTTGAATACATTAACTTTTTCCACTTTAATTGTAGTTCTGGGAATTATGGGGATTTAGCAGTTGGACTGCTGCCAGAATTGATTAATCTTTTTCCTTTTCAGGTCTCTCAGGGACTACTTGAGCTCACTAGATACTTTTTTTTTTTTTTGGCTCTTAATGCCCTTTTTTTCCTATCACTGTTTCTTAGTCAATTTTTAAAGTTTCTTTAATTACAAAACACAAAATTGTCATATTAAAAGGGAGACATATTTACATATGTGTGAAATGATATTTGTGTGTGTGCACATGTGTGCCATTATTATGCTCAGTTCTCAGTCATGTCCAACTCTATAACCTCAAGGACTGTAGCCCACTAGGTTCCTCTTTCCAAGGAAATTTCCAAGCAAGAATACTGGAGTGGGTTGTCCTTTCCTTCTCCCAGGAATTTTCTGGACCCAGGGATCAAACCTGTGTCTCTTGCGTCTTCTGCACTGGCAGACAGATTTTTTTTTTTCCAACCACTGTGCCATCTGGGAAAACTCAGGAAATGATAAGGGATAGAATTTGGCTACTATTTCTATATATTCAGTTCAGTTCACTTCAGTCACTCAGCAGTGTCCGACTCTGTGACCCCATGAATCGCAGCATGCCAGGCCAACTCCGGGATTTGTCCATCACCAACACCCGGAGTTCACTCAGACTCACATCCATCGAGTCACTGATGCCATCCAGCCATCTCATCCTCTGTCGTCCCCTTCTCCTCCTGCCCCCAGTCCCTCCCTGCATCAGGGTCTTTTCCAATGAGTCAACTCTTTGCATGAGGTGGCCAAAGTACTGGAGGCCAAGGGACCCTCAAGAGTCTTCTCCAACACCACACTTGAAAAGCATCAATTATTTGGCGCTCAGCCTTCTTCACAGTCCAACTCTCACATCCATACATGACTACTGGAAAAACCATAGCCTTGACTAGACGGACCTTAGTCGGCAAAGTAATGTCTCTGCTTTTGAATATGCTATCTAGGTTGGTCATAACTTTCCTTCCAAGGAGTAAGCGTCTTTTAATTTCATGGCTGCAACCACCATCTGCAGTGATTTTGGAGCCCAGAAAAATAAAAAGTCTGACACTGTTTCCACTGTTTATATGGACATAATAGTCTGATGCTGACAGCTTCAGAGTAATAGATACAGGATATAGATAATATGATGCTGACAGCTTCTCTGATATCACCCATTTAGTAATTACTGGGCTTCTAATTACTAATAATTGGAAGAGATTGGTAATAACATAGCCCAGAAAGTCACAGTGCACTCTGTCTATGTGTGTGTGTGTGTGTGTGTTGTGGGGAATGATCAGTTTTTTATGACAATTTGATCTGACCTTTTGTACTCTGAAATAGGACCCTTAAAACACAAAACACCAGAATGTCAACCAACACATCAAAATGAGGAGGGGATACATTTCTATTCACAGGACTCACTGGATAACAACAACAACAAAAACAAAGATACAGATAAACTTATTTGTAAGCAGAAATAGATGCACAGATTTAGGGAAGAGACATTTGGATCCCAAAGCCGGGAGAGGATCAGATGAATTGTGAGATTGGAATTGACCTGTTTACTATGTATAAATAGACAACCAATGAAAACCTATTATATATAGCATAGTACACTGCTTAATGCTCTCTTGGTGACCTAATGGGAAGAAATATTATTTTATTTTATTTTTACCCTACAATATTGTATTGGTTTTGTGATACATCGACATGAATCTGCCACGGGTTTATACGTGTTCCCCATCCTGAACCCTCCTCCCACGTCCCTCCCCATATCATCCCTCTGGGTCATCCCAGCGCACCAGCCCCAAGCATCCTGTATCTTGCATCAAACCTGGACTGGCGATCGATTCTTATATGAAATTAAATTTTAAAAAGAGGGGATATATCTATACATACAGCTGATTCAATTTGCTGTGCAGAAGAAACTAAGACATTATTATGAAACTACACTCCAATAAAAATTAATTTCAAAAAGCCATTTAACCTAAAGCAGAAGAAATACTCATTTTTACAGGGCTCAAATCATTGGAACCCGAACTTCATTGTTCTTTGATCAGACTGCTCCTTCTGGTTACTTCCTGAAATTTTTATTTGTTTGATTTCAACTTCTCTGTACTATTGAAGTAAATCACATTGTTATGTTTCCTTCTCTGTCTGATTTATAGGCAGATTTCCCCTTTGCCATTTCCTACTTTCTCATTTTATTTTTTCTCAGACTTGATGCACAATATTTAACATTCCCATTTATTTTAAGGGCTAACATATATTTCTACATAATAATTTCTTTTCAAGTGACAGACATTATTCCAAGTAATTTTTATTTTGTGTTATTGAAAGAATAGTCACGTTGCATTATTTATATGGAAAAACACTACACTTAATAGCTGGGGCAATACATAAAATTTTGTGATAGAGGAAAGCTGATACCACTGTTTTCATTTCTGTGTACATCGTCCCCATATCAATCACTGTCTTAACTGCCCTTCTTAAAAATGAAGTACTTAAGTTATTTTTTTAAAATATAGATGGTTATTCAGTTTTATTCTTCATTTTAGTATGTTCTCTCATTCAGTTGTGTTCACAGTGCCTACCTTGGTCACTGGGACAATGATAATCAACTACGTGACTCCAAGTGCAGTCTACATAGAAACACAAATTCAAATTGATTCACTTAGTATCACCTTTGAGTCAGGGAAAATGTTAAATATGATAAAGAAAAATTTAATTTACCTTTTATATTTCTGAGCAAAATATATCATTTTCATTTTCTATTTCTGTTCATTTTAAGTATGGATTTTGGTATCTATGGGAACAAATCCTATTTCATTGGGGTGAAGGACTGGTTGGTTTACATTTTACAAAACTGTTTACACTTCTTAAACTGAAGTATCTAATTGTATCTGTTTGAAAACTTCCAGTGCTGCATAGAAATGACTCTACTGCTTTAAACAAAATATATGCTCTTTTCAAATTTTTAAGAACCATGAATAGGAAGTGGGCTTCCCTGGTGGCTCAGACAGTAAAGAATCTGCCTGTAATGTGGGAGACCTGGATTGATCCCTGGTTTGGGAAGATCGCCTGGAGGAGGAAATGGAAACCCACTCCTGTATTCTTGCCTGGAGAATTTGGTGAACGGAGGAGCCTGGTGGGCTACAGTCCATGGGATCACGAAGAGTCAGACACGACTGAGAACCTACATATGCATATGTAATGTCCATATTTCTCCTCATGATCAAAGAATGACTCATTAGAGAGCTTCAAATTCTGTGCGTACAGGTGATTCAGGTCAGCATTTTGTACAAAGAGGCACATGTCCTTTTGTCTCCTTCTGATTTCCTGGAGGGAACTTCCACAGAGTCTCTCATAAATACAATTATCTGTATTTAACCACAAATACTATCTTCAAATATCAATAAAAATACTTATAATGATAACCCTGTATGCGAGACAGCAAAAGAGACACAGATGTATAGAACAGTCTTTTGGACTCTGTGGGAGAGGGAGAGGGTGGGATGATTTGGGAGAATGGCATTGAAACATGTATAATATCATATATGAAACGAATTGCCAGTCCAGGTTTGATGCATGATACTGGATCCTTGGGGCTGGTGCACTGGGATGACACAGAGGGATGGTATGGGGAGGGAGGAGGGAGAGGGGTTCAGGATGGGGAACACGTATATACCTGTGGTGGATTCATGTTGATGTATGGCAAAACCAATACAATATTGTGAAGTAATTAACCTCCAGGTAAAATAAATATATTTATAATAAAAAATACTTAGAATGATATAAAACAAATTATTATAATTTTCCTTTTTTGACAGAAGTTTTCACTTTTGTCTCAGGTTCATAGGATTTGTTAACAAATTAAGCCACTCATTACATCCAAGTAAATATTACCAATATTGATCAGAGAATTATCTAGCTTACTTTTAATATACTAACATTAAAAGAAAAATAGAAACAGCAGTTTATGCCTCCAGACTCAAACAGCACTGAGAAGGCCGGTGACACAGCTCATCTGGAGTCCCCTTTGGGAAAGAGTTCCAGGCAGTGCATCCCATCCACAGGTGAGACTTCAAAGATTGCAGTTCGGGGTTCCCAGATATAATCCCAGGACTCCAACTGATATTGTCATCAGTCTGTGAGCAAATTGCACCTCTGATTTCATGTTAATGCTGTTGGTTGTGTCATGTGAAACTTGGAAAGTCATTAAGCCTGGGTCCTGTTGGCCAGACCATCTCCAGGGGCTCAACAATCTCAAGATTCCTCCATGTCATCTTGCACTCACAGCAAGCAGTCATTCCCAGTCACTCACACTCAGGTCAGTGTCCAGGCAAATTAAAAGAAAGGTCAGAGGCCTGCTCTGTTTCGTCCCTGAAGCCTAAAGAAGTCTATTTAACTTCTCCGACATTCACGCAGTTCTGTTAGCTTTTGTGTTCTATTGGTTGGCTCTTATTGCATAAGAAGCTGACTTAAAAGAACTTATTTTATTATAGTCCCATTACCCATCCAGTGATTGTTTGGTGAGGTTTTTCCAACCTCTTCTGGACTGTCCATAGCTCTAATTTAGCTGTGATTTGTTTCTGAAGCTTCTTCATGATGTTTCATCTGTACTAGTCTCCTTTCTTCAACAAATACATGATGTTTACTCCACTTATATATGTATGCTAACCCTTTACTTTATGGGAGAAATAGTTTACAAATTTAAATTGGCTTACTTTCATTATTTCTCTATCAATATATAGCACTTGTCTTTCTTCCTAGTTACATTACGGGAGGCACACTGACTGAAACCGCCTACCCAGGCCAGGCACCACAGTAACCATCGGTGTGAGTTGTTTTAAGACAGGACGTCCTGTTAAGGAACATGGAACTAGTAAGTCACCACCAACTGGGAGANATATATAGCACTTGTCTTTCTTCCTAGTTACATTACGGGAGGCACACTGACTGAAACCGCCTACCCAGGCCAGGCACCACAGTAACCATCGGTGTGAGTTGTTTTAAGACAGGACGTCCTGTTAAGGAACATGGAACTAGTAAGTCACCACCAACTGGGAGAATTTAGGAAAGGTAAAATGAGACACCACATGTCTGACCACTTTCCAGAATACTTCTCCTTAGCATTCATCTTGGCTGAGTAAGGCATGCACCACCAGGAAGGACTCTGAATGAGAATGATTGGCTAAAGACAACCCAGAAACTAATCCCATCACCATAAACCAGAGAGCCA
>SJYA01012191.1:0-11997 GCA_006410615.1 Neotragus moschatus
TTTTCTCCTTTGCTTTTTGCTTCTCTTCTTTTCACAGCTTTTTGTAAGGCCTCCCCAGAAAGCCATTTTACTTTTTTGCATTTCTTTTTCTTGGGGATAATCTTGCTCCCTGTCTCCTGTACAATGTCACGAACTTCCGTCCATACTTCATCAGGCACTCTGTCTATCAGATCTAGTCTCTTAAATCTATTTCTCACTCCCACTGGATAATCATAAGGGAATTGATTTAGGTCATACCTGAATGGTCTAATGGTTTTCCCTACTTTCTTCAATTTAAGTCTGAATTTGGCAATAAGGAGTTCATAATCTGAGCCACACTCAGCTGTTGGTCTTGTTGTTCCTGACTGTATAGAGCTTCTCCATCTTTGGCTGCAAAGAATATAATCAGTCTTATTTCGGTGTTTCCCATCTGGTGATGTCCATGTGTTGAGTCTTCTCTTGTGTTGTTGGAAGTGGGTGTTTGTTATGATCAGTACGTTCTCTTGGCAAAACTCTATTATCCTTTGCCCTGCTCCATTTCGTATTCCAAGGCCAAATTTGCCTGTTACCTCAGATGTTTCTTGACTTCCTACTTTTGCATTCCAGTACCATATAATGAAAAGGACATCTTTTGGGGTGTTACTTCTAAAAAGTCTTGTAGGTCTTCATAAATCCATTCAACTTCAGCTTCTTCAGCATTATTGGTTGAGGCATAGGTTTGGATTACTGTGATATTGAATGGTTTGCCTTGGAAACAAACTGAGATCTCTGCCAGATTTAAGTTGTTTTGAAATCTGGAATATTTGCCAGATACAGTATTCATCGAATTCTTATCTGAAGCACAACATTTCTGTTCAGACTCTTCAAGAATATATATATATATATAATCTCAAAATATCATTTTTTAAAACTCTACTCTCTTTCCAAATACTTTTTTCTGTTAGTTCTTTTTCCTTTCCTAGAAAAATGTGTCAGGAGAGTTTTTATACTTCCTATATTATTTATTTTCTTTCATTCCATCATTCTCTCTCTATATATATATAGAGAGAGAGCGAGAAAGAGAGAGAGAAACAGGCTTTTAACCTGGAGGGGAAAGGAAAAGCTTATTACTACAGAGTTCTCTACGCATTTTTTTTTAAAGTGGAGACTTTGTCACATCTGTGGACAAATAAGTTAAGACAGTACTATGATAAATGCTCAGATAAATATCAGTTCCCGGATTATTTCCTAAACAAACAGGGGGACAAATCACAAAACCCAAACTCTGCACAGATTAAGATAATCTGTTTACTGATGATTTCTGCAGTTTCTACAAACCGTAGGTTAATTTGGCGCTTATGATATCTTCCCACAAGGTGGTGCGCAACTCAAATAGTGAGCTAAATCCAACTTCAGATTTCACCTAGAAATTTTATAGATTTGCCAGTCGTCAGATAAATACTAATAGACTGTGTGAATTTTTCACTAAATTGTAGTTCATCCTGTGAGTAGTATTTCAGCCCACAGTGACCAATCTCTCTTTAAATTCTTGACCTGGATATCAAGTGAATCAAAGCCGGTAAACCGTCACACTGCAGTTTCACTCTCCATCTACTCTCTCACTGTTTTAAAATGCTTACAGGACTATTAGGATGGTCAGTGATAAAGGGCTATACATGCTAGAGTGATAGTCCCACCTTCTTCTCTGTCTTTAAAATCCCAAAACCTTCTTCCCTTTCTTGAGTCCCAACCAATGACCTTACCTTTTAGTTCAGGAAAAGCTTGAAGCAATTAGAAATAATTTCTGGAGATTCACTTCACTCTGTCTGCTCACCTCCTGTATCTGCACCCACATAACCACCTTCCCTGCCTGTTATAGAATTCAACTCCCTGTGAACTCTTGGTTCTACTATCTCAAGCCAATACGTTCATTTGTGTACCAGATCTCATTTCCTCCTGCCATGTAAGAGCAAAGCTCTGATAATTCTCCTCTCACAACCACTCCAATATTCTTGCCTGGAGAATTCAATGGACAGAGGAATCTGGCAGGCTACAGTACATGGGGGTGCAAAGAGTCAGACATGATTGAGTGACTAACACTCCACCTTAGCAATATTTGTTCTTTGCAGGATCATTTCCATAGGAGTGAAACATCTTGCTTTTTTTTTTTAATCTCAAAATATCATTTTTTAAAACTCTACTCTCTTTCCAAATACGTTTTTCCATTAATTTTTTTCCCTTCCTAGCAAAATATGTCAGGAGAGTTTTTATACTTTCTATATTATTTATTTTATTTCGTTCCATCATAAGCCAAAATGAGGCAGGCTTCCCCAACACTCTACCTTAACAAACTTTCTTTGGCAATACTGCAAATGAATTTTACCTTGCTAAATCCATTGCTAAATGAATTGCTATTTTCTTGGTACACTTATTTCATTGGTTTTCAATTGACTTGGCTTTTTTGATGTTCCTCCTACTTGACAGGTCACTCTTCATTCTCCTTTGTTGATTCTGTCTTTCTTCTCTATGTAAGTTCCCAGTACCCTATGGCTTAGTCCAAGTCCCCTTTTTCCCTCTGTCAATGTATACTGCCTCAATAAATACATCCAGTCCTATAGCTTTAAATGATATCTAACTGTTGAATGTTCACAAATGTATAACAGCATCCCAGATCATGGTCCCTAACTTGAGTCTCATATATGTACCTGTCTGTCCAAATCTCCACTTTGTTGTTTAATAATCATCTCAAATTTTAAATGTAAAAAATGAACTCTTGATTCCAGTTCCACTCACCATCACCCCATCCTTACCACCATGTTATTCTCTTAGAGAAGGATTCCTCTTCTCAGTTGATGGTAACAACTGATAGGTAACAGCCTATCAAAGTGAAAATGAAAGTATTAGTCGCTTAGTCATGTCCAACTCTTTGTAACCCCATGGACTGTAGCCCACCAGGCTTCTCTATCCATGGAATTCTCCAGGCAAGAATATTGGAATAGGTAGCCATTCCTTTTTCCAGGGGATCTTCCAGACCCAGGAATCAAACCTGTGACTCTTCCACTGCAGGCAGATTCTTCATCATCTGAGCCACCAGAGGAGCAAAAGCTTTAAGTAACTCCTCAATTTTCTCTTCCTGCCTACATCCAGTTTGACACAAAATTATGCTGGTTTTACTTTCACAGTATATCAAGAACTCAACATTTCATGCTATCTTTATCAACACCAATCAGAGTGAGTCACATTTAGTTCTCATTATATCACTGAAATTCACTCCTTAACCCGTCTCCCTAATTCTATAATTGCTGCTCCAACTTCACCCCAGTCAGCCCCTTCTGAGCAGTCAGAGTGACCCTGTCACAGATAAGTCAAGTCCTGCTCTTTTCTCTGATCAGAGCTCTCTAATGGTCTCAGATTCACTCTCATCAACAACGAGTCATTAATGTAACCTGTCAGGCACCACGTGAAGGGACCATATCTCTTGCTGCTTCCTGAGCTCCCACCTCACTGGCCAGCTTACTGTTTCCTGAACCCACCGGATGCATGACTTCAGGTGGTTATCCTCATGGTTGATTCTCTTATCTTCTTGCAATATTTATTCAATTAATATGTCTTTCATGAAGACTATCTTGATCATGCATTTAAAATTGCAGACTACCCCCTAGCACTAAATATCTTCCTTACAATATGCTACTTTTAATTTTTCTATAATGCATATAAGCATAATGAAACATGATATCCACTTGTTTGTGTGTGTGTTTAGTCACTCAGTCGTGACTGACTCTTTGTGACCCTATGGACTGTCCATGGGATTTTTCAGGCAAGAATATGGGAGTGGCTTGCCATTTCCTTCCACAGGGGATTTGCCGATATCCACTTGCATGTTTGTAATTGTAATTAACAATTTCTCTCTTCTTCTCTAGAATCTAAATTCATGAAGGGGAAGGAATCTTTACTTGTTCTGTTCACTGTTTCAGCTCAAGCACCTAAAATATCTAATCAATAAATAGGCACACAGTATCTAATCAATAAATATTTGTGGGAAGAATTAATTTTTTTATAAAATATATAGAACCAAACAGTCAAAAAATTTGGTAGACTCAGATCTTTAGTCATACATAGTGGAAAAAAACTGAAACAAATCTACTAGACTTCAAACAGGACATAAGAAAAAATACGAAGCATGAAGGAATAATATAAAGTAAAATGTGCTTAATTGCTCAGTTATGTCCAGCTCTTTGCAACCCCATGGACTTATAGCCTGCTGACTCCTCTGTTCATGGGGATTCACCAGGCAAGAACAGTGGAGTGGGTTGTCATGCCCTTCTCTAAGGGACCTTCCCAACCCAGGGATCAAACTCAGATCTCCTTCATTTCAGGCAGATTCTTTACTGTCTGAACCACCAGGAAACCCCAGGAATACTGGAGTGTATAGCTTATCCGTTCTCCAGGGGAGCTTCTGGACCCAGGAATCAAACTGGGGTCTCCTGAATTGCCGATGAATTCTTTACTAGCAAAGCTACAAGGGAAGCCCTATGAAATAAATATATTTAAAAAGTTTTATGAGTAAGTGGAATAAGTATTCAGGCTGCTGAAGGTGAGGGAAACTTTGGGGAAATGTAGCAGGTAGGACACCTGATAATGGTTGGTAAAAAGGGAACGGACAAAGGCAGTAAGCAAGCCTAGAACTTACAAACATAAGGATGTGATCAGGAAAAGAGTTATTCTGTGTGTATTACCTCCTTGGGCCTTCACAACATTTCTGTACTGCAGGAAGTGAGCACAGGGGCTGGGAATTATAGGAGTCAAGAGTAGAACTTTGGATTACTCATATGCCTGCCAAGAAACGGCAAGAAAGTTAACATAGGTTCTCGAAGGCTCAGTTGCTATGTCAGAAAATCCACACAATTGAAATGCTTACATCATTTGGTTGTTTGTGATGACTGACAAACACCAAAACAGAAACTTTGCACATTTCCCTCAGGTAATAACCAAGTACATATACGGCTGCCATCTATGGGGTCACACACAGTCAGACATGACTGAAACGACTTAGCAGCAGCAGCAGCAGCAGCACACAGCATCTATGGTTTCTTGTTTACTAATTGCACTGGTGCAGAAATTGAGGCTTGAGGAAGCTGAGGTTGTGTACAAAGCAGTAAACGAACTGGCAGTGACTTAGAGTTATTGAGCAATAAAGTGAGGAAACAGGAACACTGAATAAAGAAGGGAGGGGTGCTGATGACAGGAATTGAATGTCAGGTAGGAGTCGGTCTGGTCATAGGACAAAAGGGGTACTAGATATTATTTAGAGCAGGGTTGTTTTTTTTTTTTTTCCCCTTTCCTCTTTTTTTTTTTTTTTTTTTTTTCGTGAAACAAATTACCTCTCTAAGGAAATTTTCCAAGAGGCATAATCAATGAACACAATTAAGGGTGATTGTTTGTATATGAAGAGGACAGTTTCCCTCCAATTGCCTCTCATGACTGGACCATCCTTACACTAAAAATGAGGAGACTGAGGCCCAAAGGTGCCAGTAACATGCTCAAGTGATAGGCTAGATTAGTGACACAACCTGGAACAAAACACACTTCTCATTTCCTGACTCCTGAACCAGTGCTTCTTATAATTCACAAGGGTGCTGGCAAGAAAGATCTCAGCTCTTGGGCGGGAAGGGAGAGGATGCAATTAAGGAATGTATAAAATGGCACTTCCATAGTCTCCTGTGAACACTTTGCATTTTCTATAATGGGTAGGGGTGGAGCTGCTGTTGTACAGCCAGAGTGATCTTTCATCATTTGCCAAGAATTATAGTCCAAATGTCAATTTGGAGTTATGCTGCTTGCAAAATTCCTAAAATAATGCAGCCAGCTTCCCTGAAGAATTCCAATAATAGGAAGCATATTTTCATTGTAACTTTTTCCCCTAGATTGCAACAACTCTCCTAAAACACCACATAAATCTGTTCTCTTTTCAAGTAGTGGAAACAGTGGTTAAGAATTTGAGCTGTGTGATCAAAATGCCAGCTTCATAGCAAACCGGTTATATAATCTTATGCAAAAGAGTTAACATTCCAACATTTCAATTTATATTCTTTAAAATGGGAATAGTAATGGTACATAGTTTATATGGTACCATACGAGGTTTAAATGAGGCAATGTGTATCTTGGCACCTTGCCCAGCAGCATAGTTAGTGAACCTAAAAACTAATTATTGAATTGTCCCTATTGCATTCTATAATTCTTAACTCCATTTAGGGAACAGAGAAAACTGAAAGGAATGACTAGGACTGATTCAAGTTTGAGTGGATTATATTGTGGCCTGGGTCTTTGCTGGATTGTCATGCTTTGTGATCTTCATTAATAAGCAACATATTATTCAGAGATTATAGTTTTAGATGTATTTCATTAATTTAATATTTATAAGTAAAGCACTTAATTACTAAAGAATCATCATAACATTTGAAAAAAGCAAAGAAAGAAGAAGCTACTTCATATTTATTTGGAGACAAAGCAGCATTAGATAATATATTATAATATACTTAGCACAGTGATTGGTAAATGATAAAATCACAGTGTAATGACTAGAGGAGAAATATTGGTACTTGAGGGCACTGAGTCTGGAGTTAGAAAATATGGTCCATATTCTGGCTTCACCAGTCACTTGCTGTACAACCTTGGCTATGTTGCCTCAAGTCTGTGAGGATCAGTTCCCTCATCTGTAACAAAGACTCACTTATGGTGTTATTCTAGTGCCTGGAGTGGGTAAGTGCTGATAATCAACAAGAACAGTGAAAGGGAGAAATGCATTTCACATGGAAACACCATTTAAAAAGAGAAGAAAAACGCTTGGGGAGAACGTAGCACTAAAGAAGCAGCTCTCTTTTAAGCTCTTTATTTAGTAGGCTATTAACAGGCAAATGCTGGATAACGAATAAATGTAAAAAAATTAAAAAGACACAAAAAATAAAACAGACAAAAAAATCCATCAGTTCCCTGAGATCCTGGAAATACTTGATGTCAAGTAATCACTAGTCATAAATGATGTGCTGCTTTTTCAGATCTCCTAAATCTTACCTGGAGCTCCTATCAGCACCTGACACATGGGACATCAAAATAGTGTGACGGAATTCATGCTTTGGAGCATTACACGGTCTCCAGAGCTGTGGAGAATACTCTCTGCCGTGTTTCTAATTGTGTATGTGTCCACCATTTTGGGAAACCTCCTCACTGTGGTAACCATGGTTATGAGTCAGAGTCTGAAATAACCCATGTATTTTTTCCTTACCTCTTTGTCCCTTTTGGATGTCACTATCTCTTCCGTCACTGCCCCCAAGTTGATTGTGGACTCCCTCTCTGAGAGCACTACTATCTCCCTGGAAGGCTGCATGGTCCAGCCCTTCGCTGAGTACTTCTTTGGTGGAGTGGGCATCATCCTTCTCACTGTGATGGCCTATGACCATTCTGTGGCCATCTGTAAGCCTCTTCACTACATGACCATCATGAGGCCTCGGATGTGCTGCCTTTTGCTGGGAGGGGCCTGGGTTGGGGGTATTTTTACATGCCATAGTATAGCTTCTCTTCATGTATCTAGTACCCTTCTGTGGTTCCAATACAATAGACCACTTTATGTGTGATTTGTTCCCACTGTTGAAACTGGCCTGCACTGACACCCACATCCTGGGCCTCTTAGTCATCCTCAACATTGGGGTGATGTGTGTGGCCATCTTCCTCATCCTCATCACTTCCTATGTGGTCATTCTCTGCTCCCTGAAGTTCTGCAGCTCTGAAAGTGAAAGTGAAGTCACTCAGTTGTGTTCGACTTTTTGTGACCCAATGGACTCCCAGCCTACCAGGCTCCTTCATCCATGGGATTTTCCAGGCAATAGTACTGGAGTCGGTTGGCATTTCCTTCCCCAGGGGATATTCCTGACCCAGGGATTGAACCAGGGTCTCCAGCATTGCAGACAGATGCTTTATCCTCTGAGCCATGAGGGAAGTCCTGCAGGTCTGAAGGGCAGCGTAAAGCCCTCTCCATCTGTGGCTCATACCTCACTGTGGTTGTCATGTTCTTCGTGCCTTGTATGTTTTTGTATGTCAATCCTGTGGCCACCTACCCCAGAAGGCAATGGCACCCCACTCCAGGACTCTTGCCTGGAAAACCCATGGACGGAGGAGCCTGGTAGGCTGCAGTCCATGGGGTTGCTAAGAGTCGGACATGACTGAAAGACTTCCCTTTCACTTTTTACTTTCATGCATTGTAGAAGGAAATGGTAACCCACTCCAGTGTTTTTGCCTGGAGAATCCCAGAGACAGGAGCCTAGTGGGCTGTCGTCTATGGGGTCGCACAGAGTCAGACACGACTGAAGCGACTTAGCAGCACCCCATAGACAAGGTGATGAGCATGTCTAATTCCATCATCACACCCATGTTAAATCCCTTGATCTACACCCTGAGGAATACGGAGGTGAAAAATGCCATGAGAAAACTATGGATGAAACAGAGGAATTTCACTGGCAAGTGACTATCAAGCTCAGAGTGTCATGTTTTTCTGTTAAAGAGAACTCTGTTCTTTCAGAAATGTGGAGGTAATAAAACTATCCATTCTCCACTAACAATCAGAGAGATTTTTTTTAAATATATATCTGACTTTTTATTTATAATGTTTGCAATTTAAGGATTATGATACTCTTACTGCTTTCTATTCTTCTTTAGCTTCTCATTGCCTTATTTTTTCACTTTTCCTATTTATTTTTTAATTATAATTACATGATGTCTCAGAAAATATCTCAATAGTTTAAATTAAAATGCAAATAAATGCAATTATTTTAAAAGAAATAACATGAGAAAGGAGAATTGGTGGAAAAGTTTATTCCAACAAAATTATCAAATTTTTTGCTATTATTCCTATTTTTATTTTTAATTCATTTCTATTAATATAATTCCAAATGGATTTTGATAGTTCTATCACAAAGCTGGATAGCAAACTATCATTACCAGTACATCATTATCAGAACAAACTTCATTACCAGTAATAAGAAAATATAGCCATCTCTCAGCAGAGCTACTTCCCAATAGGAATGTTTTCTGATGGATTATTTTTTTGTGTGAAAAAGTTAACTTTTTATAACCAAAGTTTAGTATCAAATTTAGATGTTTTTCTAGAACTCATTCTTAAATGACCCCCTGACTTTTGAAAGTGCAGTGTACAGTTTTAAAATCTTAATGAACCATTTTATTGTTTACTGATTTAGAATCTCCTTGCCTTTTACTAGAATTTTCTGGTTAATCTTTCTACTTCCTCTAAATCTCCAATCACATCTTGAATGCATCACTCGACCCCTCGATGTGCATCAGACATCCTGAGATTTGTCATTTGTCCTTAGGACTTCCCTGGCGGCTCAGATGGTAAAGCGTCTGCCTACAATGCAGGAGACCCGGGCTCGATCCATGAGTCAGGAAGATCCTTTAGAGAAGAAAATGGCAACCCACTCCAAAACTCTTGCCTGGAAAATCCCAGGGTCAGAGGAGCATGATATTCTGCAGTCCGAGGGGTTGCAAAGAGTCTGACACCACTGAGTGACTTCACTTCACTTCACTTCTTAGATTTATGAAAGATTTTGCTTTTCTCTCTATCAAAACAAGCCTTCATCTTACTTAGGTGACTACTTCTCTCCAATTTCTCGTACAAGATGGTGTCATTACTTTAGAGAGTCTTCCTCTGTGACTCTATTCAATAGTTCTTATATTCTCACCATTATTCTCTATGTCAATGTTTTCATTTTATTAGTAACAATGACCGAAAGCAAGCATATTTCATATAATTATCCTCTGACTTTTATTACTTTCCATGCCAGTCTAGACTGGACAAGTCTCCAGGAAGGGATTTTTTTTTTTAATTTTTTATTTATTTTTGACTGTGCCGGGTCTTTATTGCCTCATGGGGTTTTCTCTAGTAGCGGCAAGTAGGGGCTAATCTCTAGTCCCTTTGTGTGGGCTTCCCATGCGGTGACTTCTTTTGTTGTAGACCATGGGTCCTAGAGCTTGTGGGCATCAATTGATTCGGTTCACAGGTTCTAGAGCACAGGCTACATAGTTGTGGTACCTGGGCTTGGTTGCTGTGTGGCACTTGTGACTTTTGCAGATCAGGAACCCGTGTCTCCTGCACTGGTAAGTGGATTCTTTACCATTAAGATACTAAGGAAGCCCAGAAGAGATTTTTATTTATCCTTTCCATGGATTCATTTTTCAATAACTATTTGTTGGATGGATATAAAACACAAAAGCCTATATTTTTCAAATAGCCCAATTCGGATGGTTGAGGCCTAAAAAGAAACAAACACTAAAAGTAAAAGTAACTGAAACAAAAAGGCAGAAAGTGAACATTATAATAGAGTGAATGGAAATGGAAGACTGTGATTATTTCAAGGGAGGTACTTCATATCGGGCAGTCAGAAAAGGATTCTATTAGGGTGTGTCTTTTAAATTTATTAGAATTCTGTTGATATTATCTTAGAAAAAAGTTATGAGCTATTTTAATATTTTAATACCAAAGAGCTGAGTACTTGCAAAAATGGTCAGAAGGAAACAGTCGTGTGAGGATTAGTGAGATGAAGATTCTAGAGACAGAAAACTCTAATTCAAGAAATATCATGGTGTTTTTGAGGAAATGCAAAATAACAGAGTGAATTGAACATAGTGATCCAGGCAGAGAGAGTCCAGAAGCAAGATCAAAAAGTATGAGGGACACAGCTAATGTATACAATGCTAATATCTCTGAGGTTTTATTCTAGCATGGGTAAATAATTTCCCCAGTATATTAAATGTGAGTAAACAACAAGAAAAAATAATGAAATTTATCTTTGGATTTTGTCTTGTTTCCTTAAGATAACACCACCCTAATGGAAGAAGTAAAGAGGAACTAAAGAGCCTCTTGTTGAAAGTGAAAGAGGAGAGTGAAAAAGCTCTCTTTGAACTCAACATTAATGAGTATACTACCCAAAGCAGTCTACAGATTCAATGCTATTCCTATCAAGCTACCAGCGGTATTTTTCACAGAGCTAGAACAAATAATTTCACAATTTGTATGCAAATACAAAAAACCTCGAACAGCCAAAGCAATCTTGAGAAAGAAGAATGGAACTGGAGGAATCAACCTGCCTGACTTCAGGCTCTACAACAAAGCCACAGTCATCAAGACAGTATGGTACTGGCACAAAGACAGAAATATAGATCAATGGAACAAAATAGAAAGCCCAGAGATAAATCCACGCACCTATGGACACCTTATCTTCAACAAAGGAGGTAAGAATATAGAGTGGATTAAAGACAATCTCTTTAACAAGTGATGCTGGGAAAACTGGTCAACCACTTGTAAAAGAATGAAACTACAACACTTTCTAACACCATACACAAAAATAAACTCAAAATGGATTAAAGATCTAAACGTAAGACTAGAAACTATATAACTACTAGAGGAGAACACAGGTAAAACACTCTCTGACATGAATCACAGCAGGATCCTCTATGATCCACCTTCCAGAATATTGGAAATAAAAGCAAAAATTAAAAAATGGAACCTAATTAAAATAAAAAGCTTCTGCACAACAAAGGAAATTATAAGCAAGGTGAAAAGACAGCCTTCACAATGGGAGAANTAACTACTAGAGGAGAACACAGGTAAAACACTCTCTGACATGAATCACAGCAGGATCCTCTATGATCCACCTTCCAGAATATTGGAAATAAAAGCAAAAATTAAAAAATGGAACCTAATTAAAATAAAAAGCTTCTGCACAACAAAGGAAATTATAAGCAAGGTGAAAAGACAGCCTTCACAATGGGAGAAATAATAGCAAATGAAGAAACTGAAAAACAACTAATCTCGAAAATATAAAAGCAACTCATGCAGCTCAATTCCAGAAAAATAAACGACCCAATCAAAAAATGTGGCAAAGAACTAAATACACATTTCTGCAAAGAAGACGTAGAGATGGCTAACAAACACATGAAAAGATGCTCAACATCACTCATTATCAGAGAAAT